>PVKN010000388.1:0-81121 GCA_004027915.1 Capromys pilorides | reverse complement strand
TGAAAATACCACATCTTTTTCAACCATTCTTCAGATGATGGGCATTTTGGTTGTTTCTAAGATTTGGCTATCACAAATTGTGCTGCTATGAACATAGGTGCACAAATATCACGATGGTATGTTTTCAGTTCTTCTGGGAAAATTCCCAGTAGGGGGATAGCTGGATTGAATTGGATTTCTAGTTCTAGTTTTTTAAGGAGTTTCCACACTGCTTTCCATAATGGTTGCACCAATCTACACAACCACCAGCAGTGGAGAAGTGTTCCTTTTTCCCCACAGCCTCTCCCACATTTGTTGTTGGTTGATTTAGAAAAAAATTAAGATTTTTAAAGCAAGCGTTAATAGTCAATTATTTGTCCTACCTTGCATCTGTTAATCTGAACAACAGATTTGATGATAAAGATAGATAATATATTAATCATTGTTAATCAGCTATTCTTATTTTGAAAATCTGTAAGATATGTAGTATATGTTACCCTGTTTCTGTCTTTTTTTTTTTCTGTTTTTGCTTGTCATTACTCTTTAAAATAAAATAAAATTCAAAAGAAAAAGAAAAAAATGGCTGACATACAGAGCCCTTCCCAGCCTTTCTCAGTCTTTGTCAAGGCCCAGGAAGCTTATCTTTTCATCCTATGGAAAAGTAACTGGAATACTAGGGAGTTGTTCCAATCTGTCGCTTCCATGGTGAGAAAAAAGACTCTGGGGCGTATCTGCAGGGGCGGGACCCCAGAGGCCCGGAGTCAGCCATGATGATCACTAACTGGAGCAAAGGCCTTGGCCCAGGGCTGAACTGGGTTGTATTACTTCACAGAGAAGAGGGTGGCTCGGGGATGAGGGACCGAGAGGCGGGAGGAGGCCTGAGGTCACCTCTGCAGCAGGCAGAGAGAAAGAGGTCATCCCCACCACACGGCTGAGGTGGGCTGTGGGGCTCAGGGCCGGCGCCTCAGCTCTGGAGAGTAACCGTTCCGCCTGGGCATCACAGCCTCTGTCTCGAGGCTCCCAGCAGGCTGGGTAGAGCCCAGCTCTACCTCCTGCCCAGCTCACACACGTTTTTTGGGAGAGAAGTACAGTGTGGGAAACACTGCCCTGCCGCCCCGCTGCCAAGACTCCACATCACGCCCAGGCTGGTCTGATTTTCATTGCTGAAAGGCAGCTGAAGGGAGAAGGAAAAGTCCCAGCCAGCTCTGCATGCTTTGGTGCATGGACATCCGGCCGGGCCCAGCCTGGGTGGCAGTCATTGCTCTTCGTTCAAGGAGTGTCGCCCGGAGTCCTCCATAGGCTGATGCTTGGGCAAGAGGAGTAGAAATCTAGTTTTGTGTAAACTACGGTTTTACAAGGTAGTGAGGAAAAGAGAGTGAGCACCACACCACACAGCCCTTTCTGGGCCGCAAGTTCTGGTTCTCTGCCCAGGCTCTGCAGGCGAGGCACTGCTGTGCAGATCCTGGGCGTCGCTGGTCCTGTCCTTAAAGGCTGAGTCTCCAGGGTGCTTGCTTCAGGAGAGGATGCCAGCAGGTTTGTGCCACCCCACACAGCCTGCGCCCTGCCACCCTCACACTGCCAGTGCAGGGGAGCCACCGCAGATGTGTGGAGCTCGCTCCCCTGAGCCAAGGAGACTGCTCCTCTATAAACTGGTTATGTCAGGGACTTCGCCACAGTGACAGGAAGCCAGCTAGAATGCAGGCGATACTGCAACATATTCTCATGGCCAAACAACAAACCAATATAAGTAGACAGAATTTCACACTGATTCTCCTGTCCTCTAATCTTATTTCTCTCCTTTGACATTAATACAGCTGGAAGGCACAAACAACCAGGCTTGAACTTATTTCAGTGGTTAAGTGAATTATGCCAGAGCAGTATTTTTCCCCTTTATTTTTGCCAGTTAACCACATTGGGGGGAGAATTCCTATGTTGTTAGACTCACAGTTTCCTCTTTAATGGCTCCATGGAATTCTGCTCACTGATGCAGTTTCCCTACCAGTGGGCAGCCAGGCTCTTTGTGTGAGTATGCAAGGATCTATCACCTCTGGGTGACAAGATGTCCAAGGTGTGCCTGAGTGCTTGCTGCATAGGCTCAAGCTGAGTGTGTCCCAGAGCGCTACCCTCCCTGGCCAGCGTCGGACACTGCTAATACTTGAGGGTTTCGTTTTGTTTCGCCAGTTGACTGGGAAGCACGCACTCTCCTTAGCAGCCTTTCATTTATTTTACTTTTTGTGAGTCCAGGTTTCTGGTCCATTATCTAAGTGTAAGGTGGATCAGGCTGGCTCCCCCAGAACCCACCCTGCCTCTTGGCAAAAACCCTGCCCTCTGCAGGGAACTCAGCTCAGCACCTAAGATGTCACAGGAAAGAAGGTAGGACGAGGAGTTTGGCAGGTCCTGGAACATCTGGGAACAAGGGAGAGTTTACACCGAACACTTCAAAGACTCTGCCCACTGAGGTGCGAGGCAGCTCGAGAAGCTTGCTCAGGGACTCTCCTTAGAATCTTCCCAGCTGAAGTCCTGCCTTCTCTCCAGCCTTATCAAAGCAACACACTGTTCTGGGAAGACAGCTCTACCCCACTCTCTGCCTGCCCGCACCAGGTGCAGTAAATCTCCCGCCTTGTTGCCTTCACAGGAGCTGTGTGGTCTCTGCTGCCCTCTCCCCACTGTACACTACACTTAGTAACCTTAGTAACCAGCAGGGCCTGTGGCCCCCACCTGGCCCAGAAGGGGAAAGTTCCTGTCCACTGCGCAGCTCCTGCAGACATAACTTGTTCTGGTGGGCGCGGCAACCCGATTTCTAGGGAATAAGTCCAGGCAGGCTCTCTGCTCATCCAAAGGTTGGATCAGAAAGTGGAAGAAGCCTGAGACACAGGGGTAACTGTGCCCCCACTTTGTTTTGTGTTGAATTTTTCACCATGTTGCACAGCTGAAGTGGCCGCTCCTCGCCTGCTTCTGAGAAGACACCAGCCATGTTGCTTTTCTGCCCTTGGGTCCTGGCCCCTCCTTCCTCCAGCTCCCGGGACTGCAGGGAAGCCCGCCTTCCCAGCCAGCAGAATCCTCCCCCACCCTTGCTTCCCAACAGTAGAGCCCAGCACCCCGGTGTACTCCCTGAAACTCATCCCGTGACCCTGCCCAGTCCTCTCCTCCAGAACTGCAGAAGCAGCACGTGAGGAGGGGAGGCAGGCCCTTAGCTCCTTCCCTCTCCCCGATTCACGGCTTCCCCTCCCTGTGGTATCCAAAGGCCCAGAGCATCTCTGAGGCACAGCAGCTCCGAGTGCCGTCTCCTCAGCACCTGGGCAGGCAGGTTTCCTCAGGACTTAGGGATGATTAGTCCTTGCCACACCAGCACACTCAGCCTCAGCCTCCTCCCCCTGTCTTCTTTGGTATCCCCTCCAATGCCTTCCTCAACGGTCCACCCGTTTGGACCCAGGCCCTCTCTCCGACGCTGCAGCTACCACCCTCACTGTGGCTCCCAGGACTTGTGTGTCTGTCTGAGCTGGCCTGGATTCACATTCCACACTCGCACTGTCTTCTCCCGGGCTCCACACTTGTGTGCCCCACCATGCTCTGAACACACTCCTCTCTGGGAGCCCATCCCACAGGTGCGCTGTTCTGCGGACCTTCGACTCTGTGCCTTTTCCAAGTACATATGGCTTCCTCCCTCAGGGCCAGTTTCTGGACTCGAGCACCCATGGGATTGCCGGGGTCTGCTGCCCTCTTGGGTCAGCCCTAGAAAGTGGGCTGACAAGGAACTAGATGTCACCACCCGGAAGGGCGGCACTCGCCTTCTTGAGAGTAAGATTCAGCTGATGAGAAGGAAGGCAGAGGCCTGGAGCTCGCGTGTTCTGTTGCCTTGTGTGCCGCCGCCCGGCAGGGCTCCTGCTTGCAATGGTCACGTGCACTGGCTGAATACCCCACCAAATGGTTCTGCACTGCTCATTGCTCCTAGCACAAGCCAGAGGCGATGCTAGCATGCAGAGTACTCCCTTAGGAGCAGCAGGGAATCAGGGAAGCGAGGCAGAGCAGGAGGGAACCCAGGCGAAGACTTGTGGCTCAGTTGTCACCTCTGTGGCAGCGCCTGGGCTCAGGGCAGCAGGACAGACTCAGAAACCCAGGAAATGCTTCCCAGTGCTGCCCTTGGGGCCAGGAACAGGGAGCCATGGGGGTCACCCCACACATGCCTGTGTTAGCTCCCGGGCACGTCCGGGCTGCACTGAGTGGGTCCCAGCCAGGTCTCCTGGCCTGTCACTGTCTCCTCAGTCAGTCCCGTCACCCAGCCCCTGGCATCAGACTATTTCTAGTCAGGAGTAGAGAGCCCAGAGAAAGCCTCTCAGGTTGCCAGGGTGCAAGTCTAAAATGTCTCTTACTGAAGCACTGGAGTAAAAGAGAGGCAGAGAGCTTGGCAGTGGTCACAGGCATCAGTGACAGTCCTGTTGTGTCCCTCTGTGACATCACCATGAGGCTAGACTGGAGCAGCTGAGCTCCCCAGCCCCCCTATTGTAGCTACCCCTCTCTCCCTACATTGCCTCCCCACTCCCTTATGCGGGTCCTGCATCTCACAAACAAGGTGCTCCCCCAGTCCTCATCTGAAAGGCCCATTGGAAGGCAGTGTCCTAGGACACTAGCACAGGAGCATCACATAATTGCTGGGGAAATAATATTAATTACAATGAATGGGGCGCAGTCTGGCTATGTATGGTGGCACTAGGGACCTAGGAAAAGAAATGCCTGGCTCAGGGAAGTGAACTTCCAGGATACTTTTAAAGCCAGAAGTCCTTAAAGATGCTGCGTCTGTCTGTCTGTCTTTCTTTCTTTCTTTGTTTCTTTTCTTTCCTTTCTCTCTCTTTCACTCAATTTTTTTGTATTTAGGGAAGGGTCTACAGCGTGATCAGGGTCTCACTACTAGATGGACTCACAGTGATCCACCTTTTACAGCCTCTCAAAAACTGGGATTATAGGCACGTGCCACCACGCCCAGTTTGAATTGCTGTCTCAGCATGCCCCGGGGTTGAGGTTGGCATAGCAGGCTGGAGGATCGAACCTCTGGCCCCTGCACCTGTTTGCAGGCACTTTAATACGCTGAGCTATCTGGCTGGCCCCAATTGCATTTTTCTTATTTTAGTACTTATTTATAGGTAAATCCCCACTGACGGGTAATCCACAGATGTGCTCACATTGTGACTATAGATCACAGTGAATTCCATGGTGAATCCAACCATCAAGCTAGTCCCGAATTAATAAATATAAAACTGCCAGCACCAAAGGCACGCTGCACACGCCCTCTCCCAGTCGCCGCTCCTCTTCCCAGTGGGTGGGACCTGCCATCTGGACTTCCACCACTTCTGTGGCAGCCTCTGTTGTGGTCACAAGTTGGAGTGGGCTGAAAATCAGCCCCACAACCTGTTTATCAGGCAGCACTTCAGAAAAGAAGAAATGACACAGCTCATAGTGAAAGAGGGCCTATGAGGCCAGTGTGGGAACATTTTGGTACCTAAATCAAAAAAAGCGTGATCTCCCACCTTCCTCTCAACTCTGATGGTTAGCAAAAACAGCGCCAGCAGAACTGTTTATCCTGGCCAGAGCCCCCTTGACCTCACTGGCCCTGCAGCCCGGAAGATACATACACCATGCAGGACTCGCTCCCCCCACTCGCCGTGGCGTCCAGCCGATAACCAGAATCCAATCCTGGCACAGCCCTGTGGCAAGCAATCGCTTGCAGGCTGAGGAGATTTCTGGGATTTCCTGCAATGTGTCAGCAGGACAGGGGGGCTGTGTGTGTGGGAGCAGCGTGTATGTGGGTCCATTGTGAACCAGGGTGGTGCCTTTGGCCACACAGGACAGGAAGGGGCCAGCAGGGACTGGGAGGAGGCCCCACCAGAGCCTGCCCAAGCTGGTGTGCCCTCCCAGGCTCTGAGCCCCCACAACTGTGAGGAATAAATTCCCCTTGCCTGTGAGTCACCCAGCCTGTAGGAAATCTCCAGCACCCCGAATGGACTAAAGCACTGCCCAACTGCACAATCTGGCAGCTCCAACGGTGTTGGGCAATTGTGTCACAGGTCTGGAGGTCCCACACGTAGGCCGCAGCAGAGCTGGCTTCTTGTGGTGTCATCTCTCCCCTGGGCATCTCTGTGTCTCCTCCTGGGCCATCCCTTGCAAGGATGCTGGGCTTAGGACCCATGCTGAGTCCAGGTTCCCTGCAAAGACACTACTTCCAAATGAGGCCACAGCTGCCGCCATGGGGGGACATGGACAGATCTTTTGGGGGTCGCTGCCACATTCAGCCCACTGCATGGGCCTTTGGAGAGAGGGGCATGGCTCAGGCACCTCACAGGGCTGCCCAGGGCAGGGTCCCCGGGCTGACTGATGCTCTTCTGATTCCAAGTGGCCTGGCGAGAGCAGTGTGAGTCCTGCCATCTGTGCAGGCCTCACCAGCTAAGCACAGACTTGCAGTGGGGACCAGAGTCACCTGCAGCCACCCCAGCTGACCCCACAGCAGCAGAGCCACAGAGCCACCTTGGCCACCACAGCTGGGGTCAGAAGCATTCAGCCCAGCCTGCTCTGTTCAGCTGAACCCCTGCTGACGCAGATGCGGGAACCATGATCAATGACTGTCATTCTAAACCACCAGGTCTGAAGGGGTTTTGTTTTACAGCCACCATTAATCAATACAGAGATTAACTCGCCTCTATTGGATATCAGCAGGCAAATAAAAAGTAAGACTTTGGGATCTGAATAACACAGTGACTAAGCTTGCTATAACCACCATCTGAGAGAGCCAACTGGGAGACATTCTTTTAAATAGCCATGGATCTCTGCCTCTGCCTCTGCCTCTCTGTCTCTGTCTTTCTCCCTCTGTCACACGCGAGCGCGCGCGCGCACACACACACACACACACACACACACACATAAATAGCAGCTCATTTTAGGTCTAAAAGCAAATCTTAACTTTTTCTGAAAAATATCTGCGGGAAAATTTAGTAACCAATAAATGATGACAAAAAAAGGAAATTGAATTTAAGCTCCTCAAAAACTTCATTCAGTTGAGATAAAAACAGTCTTTCCAAAATACTTGAATTATAAAGAAAAAAAGTCCAACTGAATTTATGGACTAATTAGAAATGAATGACAAGAGGCCCTATATATAAAAATCTGTGGGATGCATCTAATGTCATACTGAAAGAATTATAACCCCAATGCTTTATTAGAAAAGATGATATTTTTAAGATATCTTGAATCAAAGTTTCAAGATTTTAAAAAAGCAGCCACATAATCCCTAAGTAAGTTAATAATAAATATAAATCAGGATCCAAGCCAATGGGGCCTTAGTATTTCTTTTCCTTTTCTTTCTTTCTTTCTTTCTTTCTTTCTTTCTTTCTTTCTTTCTTTCTTTTTTTCTTTCTCTCTTCCTGAGAATGAAGAAATGGTACAAGTTCAATCAAGATCCAGCAAAAGTCGATATTAAACAGCATCCAGGATGGAGTCTAATAAAATTAAAGGGCATCATAGAACATTAAAGCAAATTTGAACATTAGAGAGAAAAGCACCTGACTTATTAGGAATCAAAAAAATCGAATTAACAGATAATTGGAAAATTTAAGAAAGCAATAACATAGAATCAGCAGGTCAGGTGTTCTAATGACTGTGTCAAAAGGTCACCAAGGCCACACAGTTCTGGGAAATTCTCCAGATTTTTAAGGATTTTAAAATTCCCATATTAGGCCAGCGAGATAGCTCAGTGGTCTAAAGCGCCTGCGTAGGCAAGCTTAGGCAAGTGTGCAGGGACCACGGTTCAACCCCCAGAACCACACACCATGCCAGCTCCCCCAAGGTGGACTGAGCCAGACACACACAAAATAAATAAATAAATAAATAAATAAATAAATAAATAAATAAATAAATAAAATTTAATTCCCACATTACTTAAAATTTCTATTTTACTTAATCAAGTAAAAATATGGAAACCATCTCAATATATTCTGCAACATAGCATAATCTTGCTACCAACCCAAAGAAAAAGAGAACAAAAGAAAAACACTAGAAGCCTTACTTATGTTATAAAGATGATAACTCAGGGGGTGCAAATTAAATTAAGCAACATATTAAAAATAGGACTCATCCTCACTCCAAAAACATGATTCAGTGTCAGGAAAATTTTAATATAAGCTACTTTGTGAACACATTAAGGAAAAATACCACATGAATTTTTAAATAGGGAATGAGACTTTTATTAAAAATCAACTCATTCCAGAAAGAAAGATGAAAACAGTCCAACTAGAAATAGAACAGGTTTCCTTAAAATGATGAAGACATTGTTGAAAGTGGACTGCCAGGGGGGATCCAACCCAGCACTCCGCCAAGCCAGGCTGGGTCCCTGGCTCCTCCTTCACAGGAGGCAGGGCTGCAGCAGCCAATGGCCTCTGAACTAGATCTCACTCTACGATATCCTGAAGATGCCCTTGGATGCTCCTACAGCGAGCCATAGCTCCCTTCAGCTTTGGGGGTTTTGATGATGCCAACTGAAACTTAGAAAAGGAAAGCTTTGTTTTGAAGAACATGTTTAAAAGAGCAGTTCTCAAAATGTAACAGCTAGAATTATCTCTGAGTCTTTTTATTTTTATTTTTTAATGTATTTGGTACAGGGTCTCACTATGCAGCTAGGACTCGTAGTGATCCTCCAGCTTTCAGACTCTTCGGTGATGGGATTACAGGTGTGCACCACCATGCCCAGTATCAGTGGTTGGTTCCATGTGCCCAGGAACAGGGCCAGCATGGCGTGTGGTGCCAGGGGTTGAACCGCGGTCCCTGCGCTTGCCTAAATAGGTGCTTAGTCAGCTGAGCTATCTCTCTGGCCCTTCTCTGAGTCTTCTTGGAAATGTAGCATTCTAGCCCAAGAAAATGTGTGATATATGACCTTTTACTCAGTGCTAATGCTAAATAATCACTGTAGAAAATTTTGAAATAAAAAGTAGAGATCAAACACTGCTGTGGTTGGAAGGAGTTTCCACACCACCTAGAAGTAGGTGGCAAGTTTACCTCATTTTTTAATATGCCAGCAAAACACAAGGGCAGCCCTGCTCTTTTGATGATTCTGAAGCTTCACCTCGCATGTTTGACCTCCCTGTTGCATCCCTCGCTCTTTTGATTTTAAGGCGGGGTCTCACTAAGTTGCCGAGGCCAGCCTCAAGCCTGCCATCCTCCTGCCTCAACCTCTGTAGTAGCTGACATTACAGGTGTGGTGTATGCTACCGTGCCTCCCCTTGTCAGAAATGGTTCTGAGAGCCACAGGAAAAGGAGAACCTGTGCTGAAACAGGCAAAGCATGAAAGAAACTCACAAACTTAGAGTCTGTGCTTGAAGAGTTTGCCAGGTCCACACTCTGAAAACAGGAAGAGCAGTGGTAAAAGAAAAAGATAAGCTATAGATAAAAAAGCTCAAATGTATCTCTGAACAGATCCAAGCATTGTTGGGGAGATCGGCTTTTTAGATTCTATGATCCAGGACTCTTCAGTTCACGCAGAAGCTACTGTCCACACACAGCCAACCGTGCACAAGTTCACAACTCACTTATCAGCAACACTGGGACACTATTCGTCAGTATTTTCAGCTCGGGTACATGAAACTGATCCCGCTAGAGTGCAAAGCTTGCAGCTGCTTTTCAGTGTACCCACACAGTGTGCCTCGACTCCACCTCTGCCCTACCCCGGGGCATTTGTCACTGAGCGAGGTGGCAGTTTCCATCCCGATAGTCAGGATAGGCCAGGCTGTGCTGCAGTAACCAACAACCCCAAGGCTCGCTGCTTATTTTTCACTGACTTGTGGTGACTCTACCACGTTGCGTCATCACTTGGGTAATTTCCAGATTGAGGCCACAGAGCAACCATGTGACTTTCAACGTGGCAGGGGGAGGAGAGAGCCCTGGAAGGGCTGGCAGTGGTAATGAAACCGTGGCCTGGGATGGGCATCTGCCGCTTTGCCTGCAGCTGATTGGCCAGAATAGGCTGTGTGATCTCGTCCAACCAGAGCCGGCCGAGAAATGCAACCCTGCCATGCACCCCCAGGGTGGAGGACCAACCAGAAATATTCAGTGGGCGACGGGGCTACTACCCATGAATGGACTGCCCCTCTTAACTGGATACTTACAGCACCTTTGGTTTCTTTCTCTCTCTGTTAGTTAGAATCCTTGCCAGTACATTTTTTTGCTCAACACTTGCTTTCTTTCCTTCTTGCCAGTGAAGCTGCTACATCAATAATCTCACTCTTTAAAATTTCTACTTAGTTAAATAAAAATATGGAAGTCTTTCTCAGAGGCCAGGGTATTCGGCAAAGCCCCGGGGGAATGATTCCCTGACCTTTGGGACATGGCCTGTCTGCCCACACATGGGCACTCTAGGGCTCTCCCACCTGTGGTGTGTTTGGGCTCGGGGGGGGGGGGGATCTCTGCTTTCCCTACTAAATGCCCCCCCATTTGCCAGCATGGAGAGCTCCAGAGAGGAGGTTGGATCCCTTGGCCCCTAGTTCCTGTTCTTCCTGCTTGCCAGCCTAGACTGGTTTGGATGAAATGCCTGTTGGTTATTATATGACATTGGAACTCACTCCTCAGAAGTGACCCCCATTTATTCTAGAGCCTCGCCACCACGTTGCCCCCTTTTGCTCACAAGCTGACACGTGGCCAGAGGGTCTGCCTCCTGCCACCCCGTGTGCCCTGCCTGCCACCTGCAAAGCTGTGCAAAGAGCTCCCTGCCCAGCAGCCTGTCACTGTATATCTGACAGTGGCTTTGATCTCACCACATTCCCTTTCAGGATACACACCTCCCCTTCATGAGCACCCACACAGAACTCCGTGTCTGTGACATTTGCCTACTTATTTAAAACTCATTTGCTTGTGTCTTGAAGGTAAGTCCTCAGACTGTGGGAGGCAGAGTATTGGGCCAGGGTCGCCTCGGCTAGAGACGGAGTGGGACACAGTACCAAGGCATGGGAGCCTTGGCCACGGTGTGTGTGTGTGTGTGTGTGTGTGTGTGTGTGTGTGTGTGTATGTGTATAGTCAAGGACCCACAGGAGGGCAGGCTGAGAGCACTTGACACAGGTCAAGCGCCCACCCTACCTCAAGAGAACTTGGGCACAGAGCCCAAGCGGTTACAGCTGTCAGGAACAGGTCCTAATGCCAGCAAAGCTGAGCTTGGACAATACTTCTGTTTCCCATTTTCTTTCAAAATAAATGTGAGTCTCTATACAATGAAAGTAAAAATCCCTATGGTAGGTGTCTTAGAAAATTCGAACAGGGACTAAAGACAGCGACACCCTGCTGAGACCCCATAAGGTGGCAGCGCTTCGTGCTCCGCCTATGCGGCTGCTCCTGAGGATGACTGAGGACACCTCACACGCTAAGCCCGAGTCTGTGCTGCCATGGAGCTCCACGTTTCGCTTGCCCCACCCCTCGGCCACTGGACACCTGGCCTCCCAGGGTCCGATTTCTCTCTGAAGCAGAATATTCCATTCCTGCTTCCCAGTCTGCTCCTCAGAAGTGGCAGTTTGGCACACAATCATCCAGATATTTTCTGTGTTTACAGAGATATGAAAAATAAACATATCGGAAGGCACAGATCCCTCTCTAAACAATAGATGCAATTATGTCGCAGGCATCCTGTCCACTGAGCACTGTCCCACTTCCTCATCCACTAAGCCTTGACGGAGGGTGCCCGTGCCAGGCCCTGGGACCCCAGGGGTTGGCTCAGGATGCAGCCAGGACAGACACGGGCAGTGTGTTCTTCGGTCCCTGTGGGGGTGTGCCCAACCACATGCTGGGGCTGGCTCTAGTATTTCTGGGGTGGCCGGGAATGTTCTGCCCATTTGTCTGACACTTTGCCAGCCCCGCTGGGAGGGAAGTGACAGGGAATCCAGCAGCCAAGATCCTCACCTCTATCTTCTGGACATGCCACGTTAAAGCACTAATTGCAAGTTCATCTCATTATCCTGCTTTACTTTTGCACCATTATTGTCTTTAACATCCAAGTGGTTTGATGTTGCTAATGAGGATGTTATCAAGTTGGGCCACTGGAGTTGTGGATCCTCCCTGGTGACTTCTCCCACCACAGGTTGGCCAGTGGGGGTTCCTCGTGTCCAGCTTCCAGCAGGCTTTGGATGGGTGTTGACACGGATTCCAGGGGCGGCTTCCAAAGGCACTTTTTGGATTAAATGTGTTGGGAGGTGACAGTGCATAGCTGCAAGCTGATGTTGAACACACGGCAGCATCACACGGCAGAGCCCTGGACTATGCCTGTGATGGTGGGGGCCGCAGGCAAGGCGCCACCCAGCTGGCTCTGCTCTGCAAACCCTGCTCCCTGCCCTCTCCCCCGTGCCTGATCCTAGAGGACCCTGGCTTCACAAACGCCTCCTCGGCCTACCCTCGCCTACACAAGCCTGGTACCAGTCGCCTGCTGCCCCTGCGGCTGTGTGGACAGCAGCCCCGTCTGTGTGGGGCCTCCTCCCTGCCTCCCTCATGAGAGGAAACCCTCTCCTCTCGCGTCTGACCTACTCTTAGGAACACTAGAGTTAATAGCACAGTGAGAATACCTAGTGGTACACCCAGGGGGAGAACGGGGACCCCTGGGGTTCCCAAGGTGATGTAAACAGGGCACAATCTCCATCGCTACAGCGATGCTGAGGTGCTGAGACTGGGTGCCTGGAATGGACTGCTGGGCGGATGGTGGGAGGTTGGGTGCAGGGGAGGTTTTCATCCAGTGGAACAGCGAGCCCGGCCCGACCCCTTCCTCTTGCCCTTCCTGGCTGCACGCATCTACCCCACCTATCCTGACACTCTGCAGGATCCCAGGCAGCTGGGCTGGCAACCTGGACTGAAAGTGCTCAAACCTCAGCCCAGGTGACCCTCTCCCTGGGTCTCTGTTATGGTACCAGGAAACCGCCACCACTGCCTAACTGAGACCTGCAAGATGAGCTGGAGTGGTGGCCTGGGCTTTATGCTGGAAGACGTGAGCTCCTGAGAACAGTAGTAGTGGGAGACACACGAAGGGAGATATTCCTGCCTCAGAGACTCCTGCAGCCTTGGAAGAGGAGGCAGAAGAGCATGAGGCTGTGATCCCAGCAGCCACCACGAAGGACCCTGGGGAGGGGCCACACTCCAGACCAACCCCAGCACCAGCACTGCTGATAGCCAAGAGTCAGGAGGACAGGTTGATGGGTGTCACTGTGATCCCTGCCCTTGCCCAGCACCTGGGCAAGACCTAGGACTGGAGGGGTCCCAAAAGGACTGCAGCGGGTCTTCCTGCGGCACCCCAGGCCTGGAATTTGAGTCAGAAATTCTGTAGAGTCAGGGACTGTGAAGCAGGCTCTGGCCTGCGAGCTCCTCAGGGGGTGTGTGGAAACCCAGGAGCGTTCCACTTCCCCTCTCTTGCTGCTGTCCTGCCTCACCCCTGTCTAAGGCAGCTGAGGACCAGTCAACACCTCTGGACGCTTGTCTAACTCACACGGCAGCTGTGATCAAGCTCCCTGTCCTGTGTAGTCGTGTTCAAAATAAAGCACCATTAGATCCAGCTCTGTGCCCTGGTGGAGGGAGGGTGGCCTGGACCCTCCCAACCTCAGCCAGCTGCCACCATATGCAAACACCGGCTGAGGGACCAGCAACCAAACAGCATCCCAGATGCATCTTTGGGTTAGTACTGGGTATCAAAAGGAAGTTGTGTAAGTGACTAAAATAGACATGAAACGCCCCATTCATCCAACAGACATCAGAGAGTACAGAAGGGTCAGGTAGCCCCCAGATTAAAGCTGGGTCAGGATTTTTATAGCACAGGAGAAAGCCGGCTGCACAAACATGTGCTTTGGGCGTAGGCAGAAGTTTTTGACTTTCATCAGAACACGCAGTTGGAGCTCATGGAGCAGCCGTGCTGCGCAGCTGGCCCAAGGCTGCTGGTGTGATCTGTAGCCCAGAGGAACATTTTCCAACAGTACTTTTGCAAGCTTGTGACGGACTCTCTAACCCAAATTCACAATGTGGGGCAGCAAGAAAAAGGGGGCAGCGTTCCGAGGCAAGGGGAGACTTGTCCTCTGGTGTGTGGAGCTTAGACTTTCTGCACAGGGATCTCAGCTGCATCTTAAAGGCCAGCGAGAAGTGGGGTGCCAGGGACCCCCATTGCCCATTGCTGCAGACTCACTGCAGGCCTGGCTCACCGTGTGCTGCTCGGGAGCCACCCATCCCTCAGCTCAGACCCAGGCTCCTCCTTCCTGCCGTGGGCAACACTCACCGCTGCAAGGGCCTGGTGTCAAGATGCTGAGACTTGTGCCCCTGCCCAGCCTGGCCTCTGCCTGTTGGCTCTGGCATCCCTTCCCGGGGTTGGCCCTGCCCTGGCCTGCTGCCGGCCCACCCTGCTCCCTATGCAGCTGCTTCTTTTTTACTTGTGCTCCCCCAGGATGCAAGCTCGGTCCCCATCCTCCCTGCTCTGCCTCTTTCCTGCTCTCCCTGGACAGTCCCCACTGGGGCTAAGTGGCCCCATGTGGAAATTCCCAGTGGCCACCGGGCAGAGGTCCAGTTCACCTGGCAGATGCTCCTACTGACATCGGGAAGGGAGTCTCACAGACTCAACCGCTGCATCCCCAGGCACAGACCTGAGTGTCAACTGCCCGCCCCCAGGCAGGGGAGCCCACCCTCTGCTGCCTTTCCCTAAACAGAAGCCTGGCCCCTCTCCTGGCCTCTCACGGGGCAGCGTTTGTCTAGGGAGCAGAGGACAACTCATAGGCTCCCCAAGACACTGCAGTGGGTCTGCCCTGTCCCCAGCTGAGGTCGTCAGCCCAACCTTCTGGATGGAGTGCGTGAGGTGACTGTGCAGTGTCTCTGCTGCATCTCCCCTTCCTACCTGATCAGGGTCGGGCAGGACCCCAGTTCACCAAAAAGGGGACTCCTCATAACCCACCCCCTTCTGAGAAGATGCCAGAGCCCACAGGACACAGCCTGAGCAGCAGGGCCCAGATGACATTTCTACCGCACCTGAGCATGCCACCATCCACTGCTATGTTGGGGTCAGCTGAAGTCCCACAGAGCTGAAGTCCAGCTGACCAGTGGCCCATGCTGCTCTTTAGTAAGCTCCTCTGGGGACACCCCTAGGGCAGCTGCTGGAACTTTCTCTGTCAGCTGCTGAAGACATGCAGATTCAGAAACCTCTCTCTCTGGTGCTCAGGGCAGCCTCAGGCCCAGGAAGCTCATAGGGCCCTGCTTTGGTCCGGGGCTGCTTCTGGGGCATCAGGTGGGGTCCAGAAAGGCAGCCATGGCCCCCAGACACTTTTCGAAGCACAAAGGCCAGGGCAGAGTGGGGAGGGTTCCCAGGATCACAGGCTGTGCCGAAGCCCCAGGGAGACTACCAGGGCTGGCGTGGCAGAGCCGTGCATGAAGAGAGGAGCAACACATAGCAGGGCAAGGCAAGCAGAAGTCACCGGTGCTTCAGCGTGGACTGAGGGGCGGGGCATGGTGCCTCTGGGGCTATAGCCAAGCAGACTGAAGGTCGTGGTTTGCACCTGGCCCTGCATGGTGGGAGATGAGGGCGGGCACCACGGTGCCTCAGACACACACAGCAGGGGTCCTGCAGGGAGCTGGAGGCCAGTGGGAGTCTTCCTGAGGGAGCCCTGGCATGTGGGTGGGAGCTAAAGGCCCAAAGGGGCAGTGACATCAAGGAGGTGACAAGGAACAGTGAAGCAGCCCAGGGCCAGCTGTGTTCACCAAGGAAACCACCAGATCCCTTTAGCCACGAAGCAGCCCAGGCACCCGACCATGTAACGGCAGCTAGTGTCACTAAGCATGGCACACATGCTGAGCTTAGGAAACGCCAAGCTCATTATCACTCCCCCCTGGTCCCCTGAGCTTCAGTGTCCCCGTGCTCACCCGGGAGAGCTCCCCTCCCTGTTGTCCCCTCCAAGTATGGCTCCATCTCTCCTTCTGTCATTTCTCAGAAGTAAGGGGGGCTGTGTGTGGTGGCTCCGCCGTGTCGATGGAGCCCTGAATGCTGATAAAGAAGCGAAGCTGGCATGGGAGGATGGGGTCCTTCCAGAGAGGGGCCCTGGAGCCCCCCACGACCGCTGCCTTCCCTGACCTGCTTGTTCACTTAGTGGGGTACCCCGAAGTGCCACTCCAGAGCCACTGCCTCCTAGGAGTCTCTTCTGAGTCCCCAGAGAAATTACCCTGTGTCCCCCACTGCCCCATGCAGTAGTGGAATTTCCAGCCTGTCTTTGTGTTAGGACAAAGCTCAGGGCCAGGCCCACACCCATCTGCCTCTTTGTCCCTGCTGCCGCACACGGCAGGTGGCAGTGTCTGCACCCTGATAAGTGAGCAGGCAGGTCAGGGAAGGTAGCGGTCATGAGGGGCTCCAGGGCCCCTCTCTGGAAGGACCCCATCCTCCCACGCCAGCTTCGCTTCTTTATCAGCATTCAGGGCTCCATCGACACGGCGGAGCCACCACACACAGCCCCCCTTACTTCTGAGAAACGACAGAAGGAGAGATGGAGCCATACTTGGAGGGGACAACTGGGAGGGGAGCTCTCCCGGGTGAGCATGGGGACACTGAAGCTCAAGGGGGGAGTGGCAAAGAGCTTGGCGTTTCCTAAGCTCAGCAAGGGTCGCACGCGTGCCATGTTCAGTGACACTAGCTGCTGTTACATGGTCGGGTGCCTGGGCTGCTTCGTGGATAGCAGGATCTTGCTTGTATGAAGGGGCAGTGTGGCTGGGACAAATGGAAGTTCTGTCTTTAGGTTTTTGGGACCGCCCTGGTGATTTTCACAGTGGCTGAACCAATTTCGCACATCCCAGTGGTGTTGAAGGGTTTTTCTCTCATATCCTGACCACCATTTATTCTCATCATATCATCATGTTTATGATTATTTGTATTGTTGGTGGCAGCCCTTCTGACTTGGATGAGATGGGATGGCAGTGCAGTTTTGATTCGCATTTCTCTAATGGCTAAAGATACTGGTAAACATATTTCCACATACTTGTCGGCCATTTGTATTCCTCCTTCTGAGAACTTTCTGTTCCTTTGCCCATTTATTCCCTGGGTTACCTCCAGGGTTTTGGGGGGTGTGTGTGTGTCTTGCACCTTCCATGTGTTCCAGGTGCTAGTGAACCCTTTCCCAGCAGGGAAGCACCTATAAGCAGCCTCTCTGCAGTCTCCCTGCCTGCTGCCTCACACAGCCACTTCTGGTTGACGTGGTCCACCAACTGATTCTTGCTGCTTCCTGTGACGCCGGAGTCCTCTTCTGGGAGCCTTTGGCTGTGCCTGTAGCTGTAAGTGTTTCCCCTGTGCTTTCTTACAGAAGCTTCAGGCCTTAGAGAGGTCTTTGATCCATTCTGAATTGATCTTCGTACCGTGTGAGACACAGGGACCTAAGGCCAGTCTTCCACAGCAGGTCACCAGCTTCCCCAGCCTACTTGTTGGGCAGGCTTTCTTCTCTCCAGGTAGAGTTTGACTCCTTTGCCAGAATCAGATGGCCGTGGCTGTATGGATGGCTCCTGTGGCCTCTATTCCGTGTTCTCCATCCCTCTATGTGTCTATTTGGTGGCTGGTGTCACAGGGCTCTGTCACCATGTCTCTGTAGTATAACCTGACATCCAGTATACCATGTGAGGCCTCCAGTGTTGCTCCCCATGCTTGGGGTCACCTTGGCCACTCTGGGTCTTCTATGCTTCCACGTGAATTTTACGGTTTTTTCTGGTTCTGCGAAGAATGTCACTGGAATTTTGATGAAGACTGTGCTGAATCTGTAAATGGTTTATAGCAACATGGCCATTTGAACATCAGTGCTGCTGAGCCCTGGGCGCAGGAGGTCTTCCCATCTTCTGGTGTCTTCTTCAGTTTCTTTCTTCAGTGTTCTGAAATTTTCATCATAAGTATCTCTCAGCTCCTGTGTTAGGGGACTCCTAGGTGCAGGCATTCAGCATGCTCAACCTTGTGATCGGATTGGAAGGCTCCTGCCAGAGTTCTTCAGGCTTGTAAGAGTCATATCAGCAGATAAGGCAACTTGGGCTTCTTTCTCCTATCTGAGTCCCTTTTATTTCTCTCACTTATTTTTTTCTGGTTCAAATTTCAAGTACACCATGGAACAAAAGTGGCCGAGAGAGTGGGCACCCTTCCTCATTCTGATCTTAGAGGAGGTATTGTCGGCCTCCCCACTCAGCATGATGTTGGCTCTAGCTTCACAGAACATGCTGTGGTTTCATTATATTGGGGCAAGGCACTTTCACACCTAATCCTTTAGGATTTTTATCATGAAGTACTGTTGAATTTTGCCAATGGCTTTTTTTACATCTGCTGAGATGATCATGTGATTTTTATCCTTGAATCTATTTATATGGCATATTTACATGTATCGATTTGCGTACATTGAACCATCTTTGGATTCAATTTGGTCATGGTGCATAATGTTTTTAAAGTGTTACTGAATTCCACTTGCAATAATTCCATTGAGAGTTTCTGCCTATGTATACACTAGAGATGTTGGGGTGCAGCATTCTCTTGTTATTATCCATTTTGGCATTGGGAGGACACCGGCTTCATCCATGAATTTGGCGGCATTCTGCCCTCTCCTGTTTCCCAACGAGGGTGAGGAGCACTGCTCTTTGTTCTTTTGTGCAGGGCTGATAACATTCAGCAGTGAGCCCAGCTGGTTCTGGGCTTTATTATTTAGTGGCAAACTTTTTAGTACTAAGTCAGTCTCACTGGTTGTTCTGGATCTGTTTAAGCTTTTGATATCCAGACAGTAAATTTATCCACTTTTTCTGCTCTGACATTCATTCTTCTTTACTTCTACTGACTTGTCCTCATTTTTCTAGGACTTTGAGATGCACCAATCATTTATTTAAATGTCTTCCTACCATAGGTGCTCACCACCGTGCACTTCTCTCTTAAAGCTGCTCCATAGAGTTGAGGACACTGGGTCACCACTGGATTCCAGGGCTTTTTAAATTTCCCCTGATTTCTTCCACAACCTCCTGATTGTTCCAATGCCGTCCGCTGGTCACCGTGTTTTTGAGTCATTTCTCTCATTTCTGTAGCTGTTGATTACTAGTTTCATTTCACTGGGACCTCTGACCCCAGTATTCATGTCCAACAGGAACCTCAGACAGGAGCATTATCTGAGAATAAGTCCTTGCTGTGTAATCAGGTAAAAATCTTGGAATGAGATCACCTGATGAGTGGCATCTTTACAAAAGGAGAGGACAAAAAATGCAGAAAAGTAGTGTATGTGTGTGTGTGTGTGTGTGTGTGTGTGTGTGTGTGTGTGTGGTTGGCTTGGCCCCTGTCAAGGAATGCCAGGAGCCACCAGAGATGGAGCAACACAGGAAAGGTGCGTCTCTGCCAGAACCGTCAGAGCCAGTCTGGCCTTCTTACCTCCTTGAGCTGGATCTGGCTTCTAGAACTCTGAGAGAATCAATGTCTGGCTTGGTTTGGCTTTGTTTTAGCAGTGTCAGGTACTGAACCTCAGGCCTTTACACTGAGCTAATCCCAAGCCCTTTTTTAAGAAATGTTAGACAGGGTCTAGCTATATTGCCTGGACTAACTTGGAACTGATAATCCTCCTGCTTCAGCCTCCCAGACTGCTGGGATTACAGATGTGCACACCACACCCAGCTGACTTCTGTTGTCTCCAGTCATCAATTTTGTGGTAATTTGCAGCCCTGGGAAACTGCTAAAATGGGGAATTAAGTTTGCACTTCCTGTTCTTGCCAAAAAAAAAAATCTTGAAATTTAATGGCTTGAAGCAACAGATATTGATTACCCCACTCTTTCTGTGAGTTAGGAATTCAGGGATTCTTAGCAGGGTGATTTAGCCTAGACTCACTCCTGAGACTGTCAGGACCCAGCAGGGGTGTGAGGTTTGGAGCTTTGGCTGGAGAGGGAGGGTGCACTTCCGAGGCTCAAGGGTGTGTTTCACATGCTGCGGCTGGACAGACTCTCCTCATCCACGTGGCCTGTCCGTGGGGCTGTTCACCCTGTGCTAGCGAGGTCACCGAGCCGGTGACTGTGTGCATGTGTGTGCTGCCGAGGAGCCCAGGCCTGCCTGTGGCCTTGTCTCAGAGTCCTGCCCTGCGACTTTATTCTGTTCCCTGGAAGCAGCCCACAATGCCACATCCAGCACCAGAGGAGGTCCCTGGACCTCACCTCTTGAAGGAATTTCAGAAAAATTTTGGAACTCCTTTTAAAAACTCATCTGGGGGTGTCTGGGAGGAGAGGTGACCAGGAGACCCCGCATTGCCTGGGCCTGGACCGCACCCACCCCTCCTACAGACAGGCATTTGGGCAGAGGCGAGAGCGGAGGCTGCGTTGGGGAGGTGAAGGCTTAGCTGGAAGCAGACGAGGTCGGGTTGAGTCCTGAGGTTCAGCCAGGTGGAACCAGGGGAAATAACCAGCCCTGCAGGTGCAAACAGCAGGTGGCGGGGCTCACGGGCTCAGGCCAAATAAGTGAGGGCGAAAGTCCGTAAGGCTGAGCTTCTGAAATTCCTGCTCTTCTAAGCAAAGGACCAGTTGCTTTCTCTTTGCGCCTTTCCCTTTCACCTCAGTCTGCGGCTCACTCGCCCCCCAACACTGACGCGCTGCCAAGTGGACCCCGCACTGCCTCGGTCATCCGGAAGCTGCCTCGGGCTTCCCCAACCTCAGGTGGGCGGCGGTGCTGCGTGTTACTCAGTCCACGGGGTGGAAATGCAGGAGCTCTCACTTGTAAACAGAGCTGGAAATGAAATGTAAAAACCATTTCCTTAACAAGCATGTTACACATAATGACTTTTCGAGGGCCGCAAACCTTATTCCTGGTGTCCTGGCCTGAGTCAGTGCGTGTAATTCTGAGAGCTGCTGTGCTCCTGCTGCATTTGCTGGAACATCGCACTCAGGGGAAGAAACCCCCTCACGGCCCGCCACTAAATGAAAATCCTTTCTGGGAATCGCCATAATACCACTTGTGTCTTGTACTTGCATGGCGTGGCACAAGCAACTCCTGTCCTTCAAGGGCTTTATAAACGGCATGGAAAATAAGCAGCCGTGGCCGGGCCCTACGAGCAATGTGAACACCCCGAACGCCATTGCATAACTCCTGCCGGCTCCCGGGTGGATAATCGGTGCTGAATTTTTCATGAGCACAAACATCGTTTTCTTTGCCCACTAAACAAGGCTTTGTGCTCAACTATTTCCAGCCCTCGATTTGGGCAAACAGGCATGGAGAGAAGGGTCGCGGGCTTGCTGGCCGGAAACGATGCGGGGGTCTGCTGCCTGGGGGCCTCGGGCCCTGCAGGGCTCTTCGGGCAGAGCCCTGACCACCACCGCCCACAGCGAGGGTAGAGGAAGCCGCGGAGGGCCAGGGGTCTGAGCATGCTCACAGCCCTCTCCGGCATGCCGAGGACTAAGGATAAGAGCTCTGCAAAGATCTTTAGGGCCTAAGTGGTCTCTCCCTCCACATAAAGGGAAAGGGGTCTCTGTTGGCCGTTCCTACCCCCACGGATGCGGCTGGGTCTCGTCTGAAGTCATGTCGGAGGTGCTTTGCCTTCACCGGTGACAGGTGACTCCGGTGTTACCAAAACACCAGCGCTTGTGCTCTTGGGTAGATAGAGCCTTCCTTGAGATCCTACCCCAGTGAAGCAAGCCCTGGCCCAGCGCCACCTGCGTGGGCCTGAGAGCAGCTGGAGGGACCTCGTGCACCTGTCCTGCCTCCCCCACAGGGCCTTCCGACAGCTCTGTAGGGCTCCTCTCTATTACCCAGTGCTGAATACGATTTCTCCTAGAAGTGTCTGGAAGTATCCTTCCAGAGTCGGGTCAAGTTCTGATAAAATGAACCAATAAAAAAATAAATTAAAAAAATAGATGCACCGCAGTCCCAAATCTGGCTTCTATAGGAGGGAAACTCTCATGACAAGTCTACTAGATAGAGAGGAACGTGAAAAACCCTCCGAGTCAGCCGCATAGCTCAATGAATTAAAGTGCCTGCTTAGCAGAGTGCAGCAGCTAGGGCTCAACCCCTGGTGTGCCTTGCTGGCTCCACCCCAGGACACTGAGGTGGCGATGGAGACTGGGCATGGTGGTGTGAGCCTGTAATCCCAGCACTTGGGAGGCTGAAAATAGGAGGATCACTTAAAACACCCCTGAATGTCCAAAGTGTAGACCTAGACCAATGAAAGATACAGTTTATTCCTACACAGGAAAACAGAATTATAAAAATCTGCATATTCTCAAATTATTTAAATAATTTGATGTAATACCTAAGAAAATGCATAAGGCTTTTCCCACTTTGGATATGAAGTTCTCATGGAGCAATAAAAAGGTAATAATTACCCAGGGATGCTCTAAAGAAAGGAAAAATAGTGGGAATATGGGCTGGACCTCGACTTGCATCAAGCTTCTAGAAACCCCCTCCCCACTGAGTTTGGGTCCTTTCAGTGCCACTAAACAGGTTCCTTCAAGGAAATGAAAGACACAGAGCAAACCCAGAGCCTAGTCAGACCAACACACTGCGAATCCCCCAGGCCGATGGGGAAAATGAGGCATTGGCCGTTGTTTTGAAACAACTAAGTAAGCATGTGGGACAAGCTTTTGTGGGCCTGAACGCCACACACGTCCAAGGTTAAACTTCAAGGAAATCAGAAAGCTAAGGATAAAAAAGAAGAAACCCCAAATAGAGAAGAAAATCATTACAAGTTCTTTAAAAACCATTAAGTGGGTAATGTTGTTTGAACTGCAGTTTCGCAAATTTTCAAAAGTTCAGTATATTTAAATAAAAACAAAACAATAACATAAAGGCAAAATGAGATGACAAACTGAAAAACATAATTTTCATCACATAGAAAGGATTAATCACTATGGTTTATAAATATTCTAAAACTCAAAAATAAAAGTCCAAAAAAGAAAAATGAAATAAATGTAAGCAAAAGACATAAACATTTTATAGAGAACAAAATGGAAATGTCCTCCGAATACAGGAACGCACACCAAGCTTCAGTCCTGACAAGACGGACCCCCGAGAAACCCACCCTGAGTGCTGAGGCCAGCAAAAGCAGAGCGAGAGCTTCTCAAAGTCACTTCTTCCGTGACAGCACTAAGCATGCTGGAATGGGTGGCGGTGTCAGAATCCTCGTTCCAGGATTCTGGGAGTCACACGGAGGCCTGCAGCAGTCCCGGCGTGACCCGAGGAAGCCTGAGCCCCGGCAGGCAGGAAGGTGAGTCTGTGGCCCTGCAGGCTGCCGGGCTCCCACTCCCACCCAGCACGGCGCTGGCTGGAAACCAGCACAGCCTGGTCACAGCACATACAGCCTGGAGTGGCCAGCTGCCAGCCGGCAGAATGAGGTGGACGTGCTCTAAGCTGTGTCCAGGGGACTGTCCTGTCGAACCTCTCCAGGGCTTCCGCAGAAATCCTACTTGCAAGGGGGTCTGTGCTGCTGGTACATAGCTTTCTCACCTGAATATTTGTTATAAACCATCAGGGGTAAGTATTTAATGCCACAGCTGCCTGCGGCAGTGGATGAAAGCACAACCTAAGATAGGCCAGGCACAGTGCTCAGAAGGAGAAGCCAGGAATACGCTGTCCACCAAAAGCTCAGAAGAGTACTGAGCCAAACCCGGGATCCAGAGGGACTGTGCACAGCTTGAGCCCCCAGGCTGGCAGCATCTCGAGAGCACTCAGAGCAGCCCTGCAGGCAGAGAGGCTACTCCAAAGGGCGGGAACATTGAAAGAGGCCCCAGGAAAGACAGGGAGAGGTGTGAGCACCCAGTGCCTAAAGAAACCTCTGTGCAAGCACTGGCTTCGACAACACTGACCGGGAGGCGAGTCTGAAGCTTCACAGGGTGTTGTACAGACCGGACAGGATTTGCTCAGAGAAGTCAACAAATACCAGCAAGAGTACAACCCAAAGTGCTAAGAGCTAACCCAGAGGGAGCCGGAGACCTGGCCTGCAGAAACGATGGGCTGTGGCATGTTAAATGTTCAATTTTACAATAAAAATATGAAATATTCAAAGAAACAAGAAATCATAGACCACAGAAATGGGAGAGGCACAGGTAGGTCCCCAGCAAATGTCCCTAAGGAAGCCCAGCGTGAAACTTACTGAGCACATATGTGTTCAAGAATTCAGAGTAAATCTAAAGGAGCTGGTAAGAATGCTGGCTCATCAAATTAAACAATCACTGGAGAGATAGAAATAATTAGCTTTAGAAAACCAGGTAGAAATTGAAAAGTATAATATTCCACATGGAAACTCACTAGATTAAGCAGCAGATAACATAGGTAGAATTAGGAGACATGAAGAAGTTCAACCAAGGTGTTCCAGCCCAAGAAGCAGGAAAAAGATTAAAAGTTAATAGAGTCTCAGATGTCCCCAAGCGGCAAGAGTGGTAAGATGTCTCTAATGGGAGTTCAGGAAAGAGAGGGGAAAGGGCAGGCAGAATTTTGGAAGAAAGAAGAGCTGAAGACGTTCTGTATTCCATGAATAATGATGATCTGTGTCCCAAGGATTAACAAACTTTGGGTAAGGTAAATACAAGAGACACCTAGACACATGGAAAAAAAGCTGTCAAAAGATAGTCAATGAGGAAAAACTCCACAAGGAAGAGGCAGCTCATTACGCACATGCCGTCCTCAGTGAGATGAACAGCAGAGTCCCCATCTGAAGCCACTCAGGTCAGAAGGCAGTGGGTGGCACAGCCAAGATCCTGGAAGATAACGGCAGACAATGAAGAACTTGACCTCTGGCAAAATCATTCTAGGAAACAAGAAATCGCAATATCACCTGATAAACAAAAACTGAGGGCATGTGTTGCTAGCTGTCTTAGTTATTTTTCTCACTTCTGTAACAAAACGCTGACATCCCAAGTGAAAGAAGGAAAGGGTCATTTAGCTCACAGACTGTAGAGGTTTCAGCTCATAGGTGGCCGGCTGCAAGGGAGGGTGTCGTGGCGGAGGGACACGGCTGAGCAGACAGGCAGAGGGCAGCATGCTGCAAGCAGCAGATAGCTCCCCTCCTCTGCCCCTTCTTGTCCAGGCTACTCATCCTGAGGGCGAGTCTGCACTGAGATCTAAAACAAACTCTTGACTGTGAGCCCCCATGCAAGTGAAAAGTTAATCACTTCCAACACACAGTGAAATAATACGGACAATGCCATTCCAAAAGTTACACATAGAGACACAGAAAGGAATGGGAATAAAACAAATCCAAAACCCAGCAGGGCAAACATTAAATCCTGTAGTTCCATGTGCAGTATCCCTGGAAATCTGTGGCAAGACATGAACTCCAAAGAGCTTGTGTGGCTCCACCCCTATAGCCCTGCTGGTGGTCATAGCTTCCCATAGCTTCCTTCTGGGGTCATCTCTGCTCCCCGCTTGCAGTTTCCCTCAAACAGTCCACATTTCTGGCTTCTTGGAACTTCCAGAGTCTCCACTGCACCTCCAATTTCACACTCACAGCTTCCCTTCTGCTCTCTCAGGGGCACACCATGTGGCCTCCCAAACCTCCTGAAATCTGGGTGCAAGCCTTCCTGAGCCCACAACTCTTGCACTGTGCATGCACCTAAAGCCAATCCACATGGATGATGCTGAGGAACTGTGGCCAGGCTTCCTTCTCTTTTGGCTGCAAGGGTCGAGTGTCTGTGAACTAAATTTCAAGGCGCAACATGCCACCTGGCACCGCTCTGGAGCATGGTCCCCCGTGCTCTGTTCTCAAAGCAAAGTCTTTCACCTTTGCAACTTTGAGGCTGCAGAGGGTGAAGTCCTCCTGGATTGTGACGTCCTCAGGCCATCTTTTCTATTGTCTTCTGAAATAGTTGCTTTTATTTAGTTAGTTAGTTATTTAGTGCAGGATCTCCCTACAAAGGTCAGACTTACAGTGATCCTCCTGTCTCAGCTTCCCCAGTGCTGGGATTTCAGGTCTGCATCTCTATGCCTGGTTTCAGTGGCCATCATGGTATACCTGGAGTTCTGCAGGTTAATATGGCGCACATACCAGGGATCAAACCTGGGTCCTTGTGCTTGCCAGACAGGCATTTAGACTGCTGGGCTATCTCTTCAGCTCTCTTGCTAGTCTTTTCAGTGATCCAATTTTTCCTCTGTTCCATCTTTTCAGGCCATAATTTTACTGCAGCTTCCCTCCTGGCCAAACTCAAAATGTTTTAAATCATTCTTCTGGGATCTTATTCTTGATTCTAGCATAAATCTGACCAGAAGCCCCACAGTAGCCATGCCACGTCCTCAGCATTGGAATGCTTTGAGATTCTTTCTGCCAGATTAATTGGTCCCCACCTTTAAATTCAGTCTCAGCCAAGTCTGTGGACATGAGAAAATGCAGACAAACTTTCTGCCAAGACATAACACACATCCTCTGGAGTCCAACAACCAGTGCAGTCCTTCATCCCAGCAGACACCTCCGAGCCTCGCCTTTACAGCAGAATTCTGTCCGCATTTTGGACCCCTGAGCTCAGACCAGAAACTCCCATCACATACGGCTTGTGGTGCTCTAGGGCTTCTTGTTCAGCCAGAATCTCCAAATCTTTCCCAACTCTTCTCAAAATCCAGCTCCAAAGGTTCCTGGACTGCATGGTCAGGTATAGCCACAGCCACAACCCCATTTCTCTGGGGCTACCAAATTCTGACTTTTCTGTCATTGCTGAGACAAAATACCCAGCTCCCAAAGTTAGAGGAGGAAAGACTCATTGGCTCATAGTTTGTAGAGGTTTCAGTCCATGGTTGGTGGGTTCCAAGGCAGAGCCACTGGTAGAGCAGACTGGAGGAGAGCAGAAAACAGCCAGGGACAAGGGACAGGTCAGGACTGGGGCCCTTGCTGTCCTTTATCTCTTATCTAGGCTACTCACACTTAGGGTGGGTAGCACACACACCAGGGCGGGGCAGTCCTAGCCCTAGCGTTGCACCACAAATCAATCACAGCCTCACATTCTTGATCCCAGCCTCACACCCTAGGTCCAGCTGCCTCCAAGAGCCCCACCTGTGACTGCATGAGGCTCCAACGACATCTAGGCACAAGCCATGCCATCAGCACCCTTCCCTATAATACTATAACTATTAAAAGTCTTTACACAGAAATAAATGAGCACTAAACCCACATAGATAAGAGTGCCAATATAATTCACTATACAAATTGTTTGAAAAGATAATATAAGTGTGTTTCTGCCTGTAACTTATTTTCTGTTGATTTTAAACACAAATTGGTAAAGCAGCAGTACATTTTTATTGTTGGGCATAAAACACATGAAGATGCTATTTTTATAAGAATAATAGCATAAGGAGAGGGAAGAAAATAGAATTACACAAGGGCAAAGTTTTTATAAACCATTGAGATTAAAGTTGGTATTTATTCAGACTGCCTTATTATAAGCTGAAATACTAATTTCAATCCTCATACATAGTAACTACTAAGAAAATGACTCCAAAGTACAGTAAATGAAATAAGAGAATTAAATTAGTGCACTTAAATACTTAACACAGAGGAAAACACTAATGGAGGAATAAAGGATCAAGGACAAGAAAGCAAGAGTGACAGAGGACACAAGTGGCCCAATGGCTGACAAACATTCTACACAATCAGTAGTCATGTCAAGTAGAACACATGGAAAAATTAAGCCGTTAGTTAGAAGGCAGAGGTTGGAAGAATGGATTTCTAAAACCAGCCCAGCTGCGTGCTGTCTTAAAGAGAAGCGGTTTAGATTCAGCGTTATTTGAAAACACAATGATGGCTAAGATTTTCCCTGCAAAATAGCATACAAGTAGTCAAACAAGGGACTGCAATCCAGCACAGCAGCTGTAGAGATCAGAACACTGAGGGGGCAGCCCCTGGAGGCCGCTGGTTCTTTCTGGGAGTCTCCCTAGAAGCACCAAGGCACCATGTTGCAGAGGCGCTGCAGATCTGCACTGCAGCAGCAGCCTCACAGCAGCTAAATTATGGAAGCTAAATTACGCTTCGATGCCCACAACAGATGAGTGAGTAGAGGTAGCAGGTGCCCTTGTGCTCAGGGTGCTACTCAGCTGCAGAAAACGGTGGGCTGGAGTTATTAATAATAGCTTTTAAAAGGCTGGGTCTTTTTTTTTTTAATGTATTTGGTTGTTACAGGGTCTCATCACATAGCTTGGACTCGTAGTGATCCTCCTGCTCTCAGCCTCCCCAGTGCTGAGGTTACAGGCATGTGCCACTATACTCGGGCTCTGTGGCCAGCTCAGTGTGCTCCGGGGTGGTGGGACTGGCACAGCACATGGTGCCAGGGATCAAACCCCGGTCCCTGGCTTGCCTGAGCAGGTGCTTTAGTCTACTGAGCTATCTCACCGGCCTCCAAAAGGCTGGGTGTTGAGGCCATGATGCTAAGGGAAACAAATCAGCTACAGAAAGCTAAATATCATGGTTTCTCTTACTTGCAAAACCCAGAATGTGAATAATTTAAAGAAAATGGAAGGAAACAGGGAGGTAGATTCTGTGGAAATAGGAAGTGGTTCTGCAGGAAAAGGGAGAAGGGAGTGTGGACAGGATGCACTAGGCATGCGTGCTAACTTACCAAGCCGGTCACAGCTACTATGCAACCAGCTAAAGCATCCTAGAAGGTGAAGCACATGCCTAGGGGGGAACCGAGCCAACTCAAGTAAGAAATGCCCAACTCGTTTGGCTCAGCATAGTAGGGGTGTGGGTGAGGGCTCAACTGAAGGCAGAAAACCCCCACCCTGGCGGGCTTGTCACCCTGGAATAACAGCAGAGCTTCTGCCTCTTCAGAGGGGGAGCTCCAGGCTTCACCTCCACCTCGGGCCTCCTCTCCTGGCTTCCAGCAAGGACTCTTCGGCCTCATGATGTGAACCCCACAGTGAGCCCAGGCCTCCCACTGGGGCCTCCCACTGGGGCCTCGGGCTCTCCAGCCTCTCTGCACGCTTCCACACCCAACTCTGTGGGAGGCCACTGAGAACCAACCTTGTAAGCTCTTATATGTTTGCACATCTTGCATTACATCTGAGTGATATAAGATTAAAAATGATAAAATACTCAGAGATAACAAATTAGTTCAAGACATACACACTAGAAACTCTAAAGCATTGTTGAAAGACCTCAGAGATCTTTGGGTGGGGAATGTGACTTGCTAGGAAGGAAGTATAGTCACTCCACACACACGATTTTACTTTTATTTCAGTTACCCATAGCCAGTTATGATCCAAATACATTAAGTAGAAAATTCTAGAAATGGGCGCTTTATAAGCACTAAATTGAGTAACATAGTAAAATGTTCATATTATCCTATCAGCCTGTTTTCCATGGCTGTAACAAAATACCTGAGGTGGAATGACATAAAGAAAAGAAGTTAATTTAGCACATGGATCTGGAGGCTGAACAAGAAATAGTGGGGGCCCCATGGATTCCACTTCTGGTGAGGGCCCTGTTGTCCCACAGTGACAGTATTGTGGGGAGGCCATGGGTCACGTGGTGAGAGGGAAGTCAGAGAGTGGGCAGGGCCAGGCTGGCTTCCTTTTGAAATGATCATTCATTCTTATAAAACCTGACTCAGGATTCCAAGAGAGCAGACTTTTCTTTAGGAGTGCAGCACCCTGAGGACCCAGTGACCGCACGCCAGGCCACGTTCACAGTACCATCCTCTCAGTGCGGCCTCACTGGGGTCCAGGCTCTACCACGTGGGCCCTTGCTCCGAGGGCAGATATGTGCCATATCCAAATCTCAGCACCACTCCACCCTTCTCCATCTCCTGGAAATTCACCTTCCGACATCCAGGCCTCTCTGAGTTCCCTGAAAAGCTCTAGCTTTCCAAGTGGCCATTAATTTTTAAAAGGACCTTTTCTTAATTTTACAGAGGTTTGTACAGGAGTGGCAGTGACACGTAGCCCTCTTGGCCTGAGAAGAGAACGCTTCCAGGATGGCAGCGGGCAACTGGGCCCTACCAACAGGGTGTCTTTGGGTGGACAGAGACATAGGAACCGCAAATGGACGAGCTGGCCTCCTTCCCACCGACAATCCTCCGGCCTCCATCAGGGCAGGACGCACGAGATCGTGATGTTCTTGGATTCCACTTCTGCCACAGCTTCATCTTTCTCCCACTGTAATAACGATGGCTCTGCTGTCACCATTTGGTGATACTGCTGCTGTCTGGAAAAGGTCCCAAGCATAGCTCTCAGACGCTAAATCAATGCAATTCATTGTAAGATGACAAATGGCCCTCAGGCCCACGCCACACACCTAGTAACTGCCACTTTATCAAAGGAAGATGTCCTTTCCAATCCTTGATAGGAATGCTACATACTTCACAGTCCCATGCTTGAGAATGGCAAATGGGAAATAGTCACCATTTGGGGAAGAAGTCAGGTTACTGTGTGAGCCATTAGGCCTCCATGTGGGTGGGCAGAAATTGCACGAGACAGGTGGGTAGAGGGGCAAGACGGCCCACACGGCTCTGCGTCCTCAGCTCTTGTGAGAAGGAGCCAGCTTACGCGCATTCTGCCTGCCTGCCTGGCTCCTGATCCTGCCAAAGCCAAGAGGGGCGACCTTAGCATTCAGAGCTCCTCAACTCAGTTCAAGCCCCTCAGCCCTCGTGTCCCCAGCCCTGCCATCCCACCTGCACCTCAGGCTGCATGGGCAGGGAGGGGTGGCAGCCAGCATCCCAGCTCTGGGAAGCTACACCCAGAGGTGTCACTTTTGGCTGGAGCATCCAATTCTCCTATACAACTTCAAAGAAAAATACCCACAATCACATGTGACCAAGCAGAAGGCAGGATCAGCACTGATTTTTTTTTTTTTTTTTTTATGAGTCCGGGTCTTTCTATGGAGCTCAGGCTTGTCTTCAATTCTTCATGTTGCCTTCAATTCTTCATGTTGCCAGGCTGGCCTTGAGCTCACAGCAATCCTCTTGCCTCAGCCTCCCAACTAGGGTTACCATTGTGCACCACCACGCTCAACCACAACATTGATTTTTACAACTAAACAGGAGAGGTTAAAGAAATGTTAGAATTGTAGACAACATTTAGACGTTTTCTCCATATTTGTTGTATTTATCTGCCTGCTCCACACCGGCCACACCTCTCCGCAGCGCCTGCAGGTGATGCCAGCCTCAGGCACAGCAAGCCCCTCGGGAACCTGACCTTCAGCCGACTACGCAATCCTCGAATCAGCCCCTCGCTGGCTCTGAGACGTGGGCTTGGCCCTGGAGAGCCGGCCAGCTGGGACCCCGGATGCGAAGCGAGTTCCTCCAGAACTGGAGAGAGGGCTACTGCGGCCACCTGGCTCCTCCTACGCCAGGCCCCAACCTGGGAGCAGCCCATGACAGGGAGGCTTCTGAGCCCAGATGACACCCTTTGTCGGTCGGTGCAAACGCCCCACATCCGGGCATCCTCCGCAGACCACGAGGAAGCCCCGCCCCTCGCAGCTGAAGACAACAGTAAACCACCTCAGTCGCAGAGCGGGATGGTTGTAGTTACTACGCCGCGACTTTTAACTCCACATGGTGGAAAATTTCAAGCACACACCAAAGTAGAGAAGAAGAGCCAACAAATCCTCACTTATCCCGCACCCACACCACCCCTCATTTTAAAACAAATTCCGAGGACTGATCGCTTCATTAGTGAATCATGCATATGTATCTCTAAAACATAATGACTCTTTTATTAGCAGCATAGCCATAATGCCATTACCACAGTGAAGCGCTCAGTAATGATCTAATATCACGGAATACTAGCCTTGGTTATTGTACCGCTGCTGTGGCACCCAGGCAGGGCTGGCTGCCACCTCCTCTCTCCTCCCTCCCTGACCTGGGATCAGCCCAGCTGCTAGGGAAAGCAGCTCCGACTGGCCAGAAGCGGCCACCCATGGACCCTGCTCCCCCTGGGACTCAGGCAGCGGTATCCTTCATTCCTTGAGGTTGTGTGCAGCGTGGAAGGGCCATTCTGAGCTGGGCGGTAGCTCCCAAGCTGGCCAGAAAATAAGTGTAACAAATTGAGAATTCCTGCCCTGGCTTCCGATCCCCAGGGCATTCATTATTTTATTTTTTCTGCGGCCTTCCACACTGGGCCCTTTACTTAAAAGAGTCCCTTGGGCTTTGTTTGTGCCATAGCCCCCCCCCAGCCCCCCAGCAAGTCCAAATGCTGAAGCACAGATCCAGCTGATTCAGGACAGCTTGTTAGCAAAGCCTGCAGCTCTCAGTCGAAGCGAAAGCCCTGCGCTGGGGCCTTGTGCCTGTAATTGGAGTGTGTGTTGGCATGCACAGCAGGCAAGCCTGGGCTGCAGCCACGATGTTTTCAAGGACTTTGCACCCCAGCCAGCAGGCAAAAGGCCTGCACAAACGTGCTGATGGGCGCTCAGGCAGCCCTGGGCTGTGTCCCCTTAAGTGCTCCTTGCAGGGCAGTGTGGGCGTGGTAGGCTCCTGCAGGAGCTCCAGAACAGGCTGGTGCCATTGCAGCACCCGAGCAGTAGCCAGTGCAAGTGAGGGGCAGAGCAGGGAGGAGGAGCAGGCAGAGGTGGGCAGCTAGGCTGGAGGGCAGCGGGCTGTGTGGCTCCTGGTCACCAAACAGAGCAATGGATTGGCAGCCCTGTGCCAACCTCTCGGTGCTGGTGCCAGGCTGAGCCAGGATGCACAGTCCAGCAAGAGAGGACACCAGGCTGGGCTTGAAGCCAGCTCCAGGTGGGAAGAACCCTCGCCCTCCTCCTTCCAGCCCCGAGTGGTGTCCTCGGCCAGGCACAACACCTCGCTGGGCCCTCTCAACGCCCTTGCCCTCTGCTCTGTGGCCCCCGCTGGCCCTCACTTTGCCACATGCCTGGTTCTTGCGCTCCGGCCTCCTGCTCCACATTCCTGGTCCTGCTTTCTCTGACCCCCACACAAAGGACCACGGGCCTTGGTGCTCACGAGCATGGATGCCTCTGCCTGCCTCTGAGCTCTCCTCCAACCTCCACCCACCTCTACCTCAAGTCTTCAGTCCCCACACTCAAAGGAGGATCAAACTACAACTTTCAGTCTGCTCAGAAGTGAATTTTAATGAAATGATGGCATTTGGCCTGCATGAGAAACCAGGTTGCTAAGTGGCTTGGCCAACCCACAGCCCCTCAGCCAGCCATGTGGCTTGGCTTCTAGTGGCAATGCAGCTCATTTGGAGAAAAATAAGAGCTTAATGCTCGTATTTCAAACAAACATGAAGGAAAGTATTTTTTCTTATTTAATTAACTATAAAGTAGAATGGGCCATGTGATGCCAAGAATTCTCCCAACTTAAAAATTTGTATTTGTCATCTTGCTTCTGCCAAATCAAATAGCTTAGCTAAATTTCACCTCGCTTTTTCGGAAACTAGCTGCATTTTGTGTGACTTTTATGCCCAGGTCAGTGACAGGTGCTTTAGTGAGCTCACTTACTCTACAGCTTGATCTGAGTGTCTGAGACACTGTCAAGCGAGATGTGGTAGAAAGGGAGATGGCCACCCTAGGTGGGTGACAGAGCCAGCTGGGATCCTGGGCCAGGGACCCAGGTTCCACCCTGCCAGCCCTGAGAGCAGGACCTGGGAGGCTGCTTCCCCACATTCAGGTTTATTTATGTAGATGAGAAAATTCTGGAACTCATGCCCCAAAGTTGAATTAGATTCCAAAGCAAGGTAAACCCTATAAAACCGGGTTGCAATACTGCTGTACAAGTCAGGAAACCAAACATAAAATTTCTGAATTTTTGGCAGTATCGGGGATTGAACTCAGGACCTTGTGCTTGCCAGGCAAGTGCTTATTCTACTGAGCTATCTCCCTCTAAACATAAAAGTTCTAAACAAAACCAAGGGATAAATTGATTCACTAGCCAAAAATCCAGAGTAAGACATGACAACACAAGGAGGGACACGTCGGAGGGCAGGGATCACTCCTAGCACAGTGACCACTGTCTTCACTTACCCAGAACCAACCAGAAAAGTGCTATTGTGGACCAATCAGCATCTTGCTATGTTCAGGCCTTCATTCGAAGCTGGTGCTGCTCACAGAACAAATCAGAAGATGCTCTTCTTCCATCCTTCATTTGCTTGCAGTCACAGTCAATCAAAAATAGCATTCCCGGGGCTGGGGAGATAGCTCAGTAGAATAAGTGCTTGCCTGGCAAACATAAGGACCTGAGTTCAATCCCTGGTCCTGGAAAAAAAAAAAAAAAAAGCATTCTGAGCCTTCACTTACAGGTCACAGGAAGCCATCTGAGTTTCTGATGCCCATGTGATGTTCGATGGAATGACTGTCCCAATTCCTTACATGTATAGAAGAGATGACTCAGGAATCGTGGCTGCAGGGACCCCTTGCCCCATGCTTGGGCAGCCTTTCACCACCCTCACTCTACAGAATGCACTTCTTTTCTACCTTTGATTAAACCCTTCCTCCACCACCTCTTCTGTGGGTCACGTTCACTTCTTCATTTGGGTCACCAAGCCCTGGAAAAAGCTCCGTGGGACTCTCCATGTGGTAAGGGGGTGTGGACAGCTTCAGGCATGGCCAACTCCAGGACTTGAATGCCATCTGTGAGATGCTTTCTGCATTCGTCCTGTGCTGGCTTCAATCTGTGAGCTGCTGTTCTGTGAAAAATCAGTTGCTTAAAGAGCTGGCCCAGGTAAAGTGTGCAAATCAGTGCTTCTCGGTACATGCAGAGGCTTATAGAACACGTGTAAGCAATTAGAGTATTCTCATCACCCCAAAGCAAAGCCCTGTACCCTTCAGCAGCCAAGCCCCATCTCCCCTCTACTCTTACCACCCCCACTCCTAACTCAATCACCAATTTAAATTGTTTCTGCCAATGTCTCAACTGGACATTGAATAGGAATAGAATCACACCCTGCATGGCCCTCCAAGGCCAGCTTCCTGTAGCCACCTTGAGGCTCTCCAAGGCCATCCATGCGGTTCTTTCCCCCTTTTCATGGCCGAGCAGCACTTCCTCGTATACATCCACAGTGCGCTTGTGGGCCAGGGGGCATTTCCATGGCTTCTGCTTTGGGCTATTTTGAACAAATCTGCTACGAACTTCAGTGCACGGCTTCTAAGGGGACCTAGGTTTTGATTTCTCTTGGTAAGATGCAAATGGGTGCTGCCGCTAGGCCATATGACAAACCATTTGACCTTTTGAGGAAAGGCTTATCTCAGTCACCTTGCTGTCACTGGGACACCATGCCTGACACCCCCAACTGAAGGAAGAGAAGTTTATCTTGGCTCATGCTTCAGTAGTCTCCAGTCCTTGTTATATGGTTCATATCTAGGTGGCCCCCGCCAAAACTTGATATGCTGGTGGGGGCGGGACTTCCACAGGTGATTAAATCACAGGTGTGTGGTGCTGGGTCTTGTGGTGCAGTGCTAGATCTCAGATGTAAGGTGTTGGGTCCCGGGTGTGAAGTGCTGGGTCATGGCTGTGCTGTATCCGATCAGTCCAGGCTACAGGTTGTGATGCCAGCGGTGAAGCTTGGTGGGAGGAGCCGGGTCACTGAGGGTGTGGCCTGGAGCAACTCATGCCCCCTCCTCCTCCCTCTTGAATCCCGCTCTGTCTCCTGCTTGCCCTGGTGTGAGCGCCTTCTCCCTGCCAGCCCCTCTGCTGTATCCCCTTGCAGCAGCCAACTATGGACTGAAACTTCTACAGACTGTGGGTCAAACACAGCCTTCCTCCTTGCAGTTGCGGGTGTCGGATGTTAAGCCTCAGCAAGGGGAAAGGAACCAAGACTGCTTGGAAGGTTGGCTGCCCACGGGGGCTCGGCAGAGCTGCCTACATAGGACAGCAGGACAGGGGCTCGGCCGAGGACAGGAAGCAGAGGCAGAGAAGAGTAGGGAGGGAGAGGAGCCCACGTGGATCTCACCCATGGTGACTGCCTGTTCCAACCGGACCCCACCGCCTCCTGATGCCAAGTCAGTGATCGAGTTCCTTAGGGTCCATTCCAACCCCAGAGATTCTGCCTGTGGTCAGATGAGGGCTGGGGGCTCCAGAACCAAATCGCGGCACTGCCTCCTGTGTTGCAAAGTAGCCGCCCTGTTCTGCATTCCCACCGAGGCTCCAATTTCCCCACTTCCTCCCTCACACTGTAATTATCCGTCATTTTGATTATAGCACCCATAATCAGGGGGTGTTTACTGGGATCTCATCTCGGTTTTCATTTGCATTTCCCTGATAGCTATCAAAATGGAGAATTCTTCCATTGGCAATGTGTAATTTTTTTTTTGGAGGAATGTCTATTTATCTATTCAAATCCTCTGCCAATTTTAAAATTGGATTGTTTGGTTAATGTTGAGTTACAAGAGTTCTGTAGATTCTAGAGCTGCCTCTGTGATTAAAAAAAAGGCTTGCACATGTTTTTCCCAATCTGGGTGTTGTCGCTTACTTTTTTGATGGCACTAATGCACAAACGCTTCCAGTGCTGACGAAATCTGTCTTTTGTTTTTGTTCTCTTCGCTGGGCGTCCAGCCTAAGGGATGTGGCCAAGTTCAAGGCTGGCAGAATCCACTTCTTTACTTTTTCCTGCCAGTTCTCAGGTATTTGCTTCTTGCACCCAGCTCGTCAGTGCTTTTTGTGTTAATTTTGGTAAGTAGTGCACAGCCTCAACTCACTCTCCTGCATGTGGGTGACCAGCTCACCCAGCACCCCTTGTCAAGAGGAGACTCTTCTTTCTCCCACTGAATTTTGTTGAGGCCCTCGGTGAGATTTCACTGACAAAAGAAGCGTGGGTTTGCTGCGGAGCTCTCGGTCTCCCCACTCACACAGGCCCTCTGCTCACCCGCACCACGTGCCTTCCCCGTCACTGTAGCTTTACAGCGGGCTCGAAGTCAGAAAGTGTCAGTCCTTGCCATTGAAGAGCTGGGTGACCACGTGACCAACCTGCACAAGATGGGAGCCCCTGAGTCCAGCATGGCGGAGTACCTCTTCGACAAGCATAACCTGGGGGACAGTGACAACAAGAGATAATGTCACCAAGACAGCATATGCATGTTGGGGCTACCTTAACCTTTTCTATAAACTGTACCAGAACATCTACTTAAGTTCCTTAATTTTTTCAAATAAAGAAATTTGGTACCTGGAAAAAAAAAAAAGTGTCAGTCCTCTACTTCTGTTCTTTGAAAGGCTTCTCTCCCTCTTCTGAATAACTTGAATTTCCACCTGAATTTATGATTTGCTTGTTAATTTATGCCAAGGAAACAGTTGGGATTTTTGTGGCATTATGGCTGGTGTCTAGATGTCTCCCCAGAGCCCACACAGTCCTAGAGGTGGCTGGATCTGGGGGTGTGCTGCCAGGAGTAAGGGTGGGTGGCTACTAAGTCAGTGCACAGGTGGGCGTGGCACTGCCCAAATCCCAGTGGCCTAGAGTATTTGTGCTCTAGGGCAGAAAGACAATGTTAAGGTCCTTTGTTACTTTGGCATCTTCTTCCACCATGAGCTGCTGCCCTCTACCACGTGCCACCCTGCCTTGGAGCCAGCCGATTATGGACTGAAACCTCTACAAACTGTGAGGTAAATAACCTTTCTGTCCTTAACCTTGGATGTCAGGTATTTTTGTCTCAGCAACAAGAGAAGTAACTAAGACAGAGAATATTAGTATCTTAACAGTATTACATGTTTGGATCCATGACTACGGAATGCCTTTCCATTTATTTAAATTTTCTTTAGTTTCTTCCATAAATTCCTTGATTTTTCACCTTTTAAGTTTTGCATGATGCCTGCTAATGTCATTCCTAGGCATTTTACTCCTTAAGATGCTGCTGTAAGTGGTGCTAGTTTCTCTGCTTACTTGTTCATTTGTGGCTTACTTGTTCCCAATGTACAGAGGTCCACTGCCCTTTGCATGCTGATTTTGTGTCTCACAAACTTGCTGCGCTCATCCCAGTAGTTCTGGGGTAGATGCCTGGTGCTGTTCTCACTCAGGATCATCTGCAAACAGCTCACTCTGAGTGAGGCAGATGTTACCGCACATTACACAGACCCAAGGGAGGCATCTGCCCTGCGGGCCTCATTACATTCCCAGGCAGCACTGCGCGCTTCCCAGAGGGCCCCTGCAGTGTGCCAGCAGCGGCGTCTGCACCCCACTTCTCCCTGAGTGTGTGTTGGTAGCAGAACAGGGAGGCCCTTTGCTGAGCACTAGGGCGAGCGCATCGCCCATCTCATCATTTTCGTCCTCTCATCGCTCTTCCTCCCGTCTCCCCTCCCCCACCTGGTCCTCATCTCTAAACCCAACCCTCCAGGCCCTGTCTCCTCAGGGTGCCCCACCAGCCGCTTCCATGCCTACCATGCCCTGACTGCGGGAGGACGGCTTCCCTGAAGTCACTGCTGCTTCCAGTGCTCTGGGCACAGAGGAGGCTCAGCTTCTGCCCACAGAGAATCTACGTGGAGGTGTCCTAGATAGGGGCTCATCTCTCCCAAGTGACATTATGTGTCAGCTGAGGCATTTTGTTCATTTTTGGTTTGTCTTACAGTATTGAAGGTTGGACCCAGTGCCTTCACATGGAGCTATATCCCCAGCCATTGTTTTGTTTTGTTTTGACTGCTTTACTCTGAGACAGAGTCTTACTGAGTCACTAAGTAACCCAGTCTGGGCTCAAACTGGCCCTGCTTCTGCCTCAGGCTCCCAGAGCTCCAGGGAGAAGGCAAGAATGCAGAGGACCTGGTTCTGAGGCTTTGCTCATAGCCTTGAGACACCACTGCCATGTCCTCACCCCAGGTAGCCAGAGGCCTGGGGTGGGTGGGCAGGAGGCCCCGTGGCTCCACATCCCAAGACTGCCACTTTCCCACAAGTCCTGAGCCGACACCCAGGTGGTCTCTGTGGACTGAACCCTGACCTTGGTCTTTCTGGTTGTTCAGGAGGCTGGGAACTAAAGCTTTCCCTGGGTCTGTGACCACACTCAGGGGAGAGGCCTAGAGGGAACATAGAAGGGGGCACCGGGCAGCTTCACATCCTAAGAGTTGGCACAGGCAGGAGCACTGGCATCTGGGGTGGCAGCGAGGAGCTCCATCCAAGGCGCTGGCAGCAGCCCATGTCTTGCTGCTGTCCCTGTAATCTTCTGTTGGGTTCTCCTTTGCTCCCAGGTAATCTCTAGCCAGTCAGCTTCTGGAACCCAAACCAAGGCCCTCTGCACCCAGGGAGGTACACGACCCACAGATCTGGAGATGGCCCAGCCCTCTTGATGGTTGTGGTGTGGAGGATGGGGCAGGCAGGATCCACTGTGCAGTGCAAGGAGAGCTCAGGGGGACAGAGGGTCCTTGCCCTCTGTTGCAGCCTGCACTGGCGGGTGGGCAGGGACGACGGCGTTGCCGCTACATGTACCTCACGTCCAGATCTTTGCTCCTCGGTCACCATGGCCACCGTGGGGTCCATGGCTCAGCAGCTGGAATCTGAGCGGTTGAATCTGCACATCGTCCCATCCTATGATGAGATGCATTTCCACAGCATAAGAGAACACTGAGCTTCAAGGATAAGGACCTGATGCCTCTCCATGGACAGCTACTGCAGGCTCAGGCATCAGTGCCAGGAAGGCCAAGTGTTGAGGAGGAGGCTGGGTAGACTGCAAGGCAATAGGCGGGATCTGGGCAAAACCAGGGCTCGAAGGCCTGGGCACTGCAGGGGTGGGAGGAGCAGCACCTGGGAGTGAGTGGCCACTCAGGACCAACACCACGGAGGCCAAGGCCCAGCTCAGTGCATCTGGGACAGGCACAGGTGAGTGCGGAGAAGCTGGAGAGGAACAAAGACACCCAGGACAAGGACCTCCCAGCCAGGGTGATGGCCAGGACTATGGCCAGCAGCCCGAAACCTGGCTGCCCAAGACCCATGCGGAGGAGCAGGCAGCACAGTTAGGAGCTTATGCAGCAGGAACAGCCAGGCCCACACTCGTCCTGGAGCCCATGCAGGAGAGAAGGAGCAGGGGTCTCCTGGAGAGGTACGAACCTTTGTTCCAAATGTGGAGGACTGCCTGAGCAGCTCTCCTTGAAAGAAGAGTGACTGTCTCCATTTTGACTGAGCCTGACCCTATTCCCTCATGTTGAAATGTACAGAGCTGGCTAGGACTTCTCATTATCCTTTCAATTGGCCTTAAGCAGTGTGTAATGGTCTAACCAAGGTGCTGGTGGTAATTTTTGAAGATGGCACGCGTGTTTCCCTGATAACAGGACGAAGAGCCAATGCTCCACATTGTCAGCTGGGATTGAGCCTCGAGATAGAGGCTATGGCTTCCTGGGGCTTGAAAGATTACATATCAGAGCTGAAGCACCAGACCTTCAAAATATTAGCTACTATCGCAATAGCATACTACAAATTACTTCCTTTGCACATCCTCTCTGAATATGGAGGAGGTGAATGCAGGCTCTCCTGCCTAGCCCAGCTCGCAGCTCACCTTCTTCCCACAATTCACTTCAGTGCTCACCTTCATCCCACAATTCCCTTTCGCAAGCCACTTCCCCTTCTCCAATAAATAAAGCCCGAGTGCAGCCCTGGGTCGCTCTCTTGGTTCTGGAAAGCAATCTTCATGGCTGGACTTAAGGCCCCTTGGCTCCCCAATAAACTATATATATATATTGTCTTTGTTATCGCCATGAGTTGCGCTGGGAGTGGTAGATTGGAATTAACTTGGTGGAATTCCAATAACGTGGTTTTAGGATTATAAGTTTAGACTTCTTGGGCCAAGATGAGAATCAAGAAGGGACTGCAACACCAGACAGGAATCATGGAGTCACACACCACAGACACATTTGGGTCAGAAGGACACTCGCCTCTCATTGGTATGTTTCCTGTGCTGAGAGGAAAACTACTGCACAGCCCGACATGGCCAATCTCTTGGGGCTGTCTGTTTGTGGGCAGTACGGGAGAATAAACCAGGGCTTTGCACGGAGCCATTTCCCCAGACCTTTTACTTATTTATTTTTTGAGACAAGGCTTTGCTCTGTAGTTGAGGATGACCTTGAACTCCCAAGGATCCTCCCGTCTCAGCCTCTCAGAGTGCTGGGGCCACAGGAGCGCATGGCCACACGGCTCCAAGTGTGAGGTAAGCATGTCTGAGTCTAGGTGAGTGTACCTTGATGCCTCTGCACTTGAGACACGTGACACACTGGACTTGATTGTCATAATCCCTTTCAAATGTCTTGTCTCGAAGATTAAAAAGAAACCGCCAAACCTGAGACCCAGAGCCGTACAGGCGCAGCAGCTGGGGCCAGGCCTGGGTCTCCCGACACCTCCTACACCGCATCCGTCTGCAGGATACCTGGGTATGACTGAGCTGAGGCACTGAGTTCAGCTCCCTTCCTGTCATGAAGTGTTCTCAGGTACGGCCCTGCAGGAGGCAAGAGTCCGGGAGGCTGAGGGGGCGGGGCACTGAAGGCCGACTCTCCTGGGAGTGAGTGCTCCTCGCTTCTCCTGTGCATAGAAGCAGCACCCATGCTGGGGCACGAATGCTCTTGGTGACAGCTTCCTGCCCTTATGTGCTCCTGGTGAAGACTGCATGGCAACAGGGCTGTGACCTGGGCCTGGACGTGGTCGGCACAGCCTAGACGAGAAGCAGCTGAGCTCAGGCCCTGGCGCTGGAAGATGGGGCCCCAGCCCTGGCTGTCAGTTCCCAGCTGCAATCCCTGCCTTTTTAGCAAAGCATAAAGCTGCTGTGGTGGCGCCATCACCAGAGTAGGGGTGCCCCGGTCCAGGGAGCCCTCCTTTGTGCCAGACCATGCCTCCCATTCCTGTCTGGGCACCTGAGTCTCTCCAGGAGGAGATTCAGGGTGTCCTGGGTTGGAGGACTGGGTTCCCCGGACCAGAGAACTCCAGCCATACTGCTGCTTCTGATGTCCATCAAACCCACCTCCAAGAGCCACACAGGGTCCCTGCTGCAAAGCCAGGTGAGGAAATGGCGTGGCTGTGTGGTGGCCGGTGTTTCCTCTTGGAGCATGACCACACTCGGCCCTCAGTGGTCCTGAGCAGCCCCAGTGTTCCCGCAGGGGCAGAGTCATAAGAAACACACAGGACGAAAGCTGCTGACTCTCGCACTGCGAGACGTCACATGCACCTCTGTGGGGACAATGGCTGGGGCATCACTGGCCCACCGGGCACCAGGCACCTGAGGAAGTACACCCTACTGAGTCCTTAGGACAGAGTCACGTTTACTTATGCTGACCTTGTCCCCTCCCTGACTGGCCTCGATCTCCAGTGGGCGAAGCAGTTCCTTTAGGAACCAGCTCACCCTGTAAGGAGGAGCACACCACAATCCCGGGTGGCCCACCCCAGTGCCCCCGACTGCTGCTGAGGTCACTCGCCTTCCACCTCCTTGGCAACAGCCAAGCCCTAAGTGCACTTCTGCTCCCACCGTCCCAGCCTTGACTCCCCTATTTCTCACTGAGAGCGCCACTTCTCCATGCTTCCCCAAAGTGAGGGCACGGACTGGAACAGAGGGTGAGGGCCACCCAGAACCCTGCGCACATAAGGTCCTTGTTTGCAGACCCCATTTCCCAGCTCATCTGAGCACAGAGCCCCATTTTTGGGGTGCTTGTTAACCTCCAGACTTGGGCCCTTCTGATAGCATCACAGTCAGTGTCTGCAGTAAGTCCTGGTGTCCCATGGCTACAAAGAGGATAAGAAGTAGGGGATGAGGGGACGTGCTGGGCCCTCAAGTCACCCACACCAGGCAGAGTCAGAGTCATACTGAGCAATGAGCAACGTTCCTGGTGTGTCCAGGGCAGGGGGTTATGTGCCCACTTCCCGAGCACAGCATCACACACACACACACACACACACACACACACACACATACGCACACACATACCTGTGAGCATCAGGAGAGGCCCGCTGACTGGTTGAGACCTCAGACTGAGATGGAGTTACCCAATGGGCTCTACAAAGGCAACCAAGTGGGCAGGCCTTGGAGGGGTCAGGGAGCCCCCAAAGGGGATCTGGATGCAGGGACAGAAGTGTGGAGGGCCTCTGGCCACAGGGAACGCCAGGATGCCGAAGGCTTGCTCTGCTGCTGCTGTTATGGGATTTTTTGGATCAAAACTAAGCCATATTTGGAAACATCAGGAGTTTCTGTCCTGTTTGTGATGTGCAAAGCCACTGTCGCTTCTCTTCTCTCTCAGCAAAATCCTTGGAAATGTCCAGCGGCGCCAGTGATGCTGAGGGGAAGTGTCCCCACCGACTGCAGTATTTGAACAGCAGAAAAGCTGGCCCAGGTCTGGGGCCAGGAGCTGGTGCTGGGGTCACAGCCCTAGGATGGACCACAGCTGGGGGTGCGGGACAGGCAGTCCTGGGCAGAGCTGGCGCTGGAGCCAGGTGCTGAGGAAGTGGAAAAGGGAGGGGAGCCATCCTCCGCAGAGGGGACAGTGTGAAGATGCTCCACTTGTTTCTCGTGGCGCTGTAGCAGATTGCCGCAGAGCTGGCACCTGGGAACCTCACCAGTATGCTGCTCTGTGGCAGAAGCCTGCAGTGGGCTGCATCACATCAGCGCTGTGCTCCTTCACAGAAGTTCTGGAATCCCCTTACTGCCTTTTCAGCTTCTCGGGCTGCCACCTCGTGGAGCGTATGGCCCTTTCCATCTTCCAAGCTGCCCTCTCCCCAACTTTGCAATAGCACTAGACCCACCCGATGACCCAGGGCCCACTCCCTCTCAAGACCCTTGATTTCCTCATAACCGCAAAGTCTCTTTGTGCAGGTCCAGGGGCTCGGTGTGGGCCTCGTTGGAGCCATTCCTTGCCCATCTGTTGCAGGCTTCAAGGAAGGGCAGCGAGAATCTGGATTCCCTCCCATGGGTCCCTACGACCACAGACCACAGGCTCCACCAGGGGCAGCAAGAGGGCAGTGGCTGTGACTCGCGAGGGACGACCCAGGGTGGAGCCAGTGACATCTCCTGGCATCCTCTGGGAAGCGGCAGGGCCATGGACAGCTGCACAGAGGCAGCTCGCTGAGGAGCGTGGGGAGCCAAAGTGCCCAGCTGGGCTGTGTCTCTGTCCCCCACCACCGGTGGCCTCTTCCTCCAGCCAGTACCCTACAGACATGTGGGACCCGTCGGTGATCTTGGGACCACAGTCCCTACCCCAGCTCTGACGTCTCTGCAGGAGAGGCAAGGCAGGCACAGCGGGCTCTGTGTCTTGGTGCCCCCACACCCACCGCCAAGAGATGGAGAGCGTCCAGGTGACTGAGCTCAGGGAGGGGTCTTCCTGGGCCAGGGCTGCGCGGAGAGCAGGGCTGTGACCTCCATGTCCCCTGGGAAACCAGCTCCAGCTCTGCAGCAAGAGCTCATAATTACACCAACCCTGCAAGTCCTCAGAATGATAAGACGTGAATGGGAAAATAAAAGGTCCCTTTGTTTTTAGGCTCATTAAGCCTCTTTTCTATGACTATACCAAAAAGTGCCTTTCTGACAATTAGCATAATTAGCAGATTATATTTCCATCCCAGGCCCTGGGCCAATGCCCAGCAGCTGATGGTCACTGGGGAAGGACACCCTGGCCTGCCTGCCGCCCACCCATGGGCCTGACTGCCTCTGCCTTTGCCATCTCTCAGCAGCCTCTAGGTGAGCTGGCTCTGGCTAGCCACGGACCATGTGCACTGGAGATTGGGGGCCTAGCTGGAAATAGCCTCATGGGCCCAGTGACCCCATCTACCTGGCTGCCCCAACCCACCAATGTTCCAGACCTCGGAAGTCCCCATCCCCATCCGCCGGCCTCCTCCTGCTCCAGGCCCCCTAAGCCCCATCCCCTGCCCACCAGCCTCCTCCTGCAGTTCCTGGTGTCCTGCACCTGTTCCAGGAGACCTGCAGCTCCTCCCAGGCCCCTCGCCACTGCCGAACTGTTTAAAAAAGCAGCCAGTAACTTTATGCTGTCTCAGACATAAGTCAACGCACTTCAGTGTTGAAGGAAGCACAGGGGTCTTCGGCCACACCCTTCCCCCCTCAGCCCCTTCCTAATGGGATGTCTGGGAACACTTGAGCCCCTCCTAATGCTGGAGCCATTTCCCTCTCTGCATGGAATGTAACAGTGGGGAGATTCCTGGGCAGGGCTGAGGCCAGTCAGTCCTGGGGGGTTCAGGAACTCCTCAGGGGCACCTGCCCAAGTCACAGCAGGGCTTCATGAGTTTGAGTTTAAGTGTAGCTGTTTGTGAGTTTTCCTCTCCTCCTTTCTCTTCTCCCCTTCACCCTTTATGTAAATCACAGACTTCTAGAGTCTGGTTCCCTAGCGTGCTCTCTCTGTCTGTCTCTCTGCCTCTCTCTCTCTCTCTCTTTCTCTCTCTGTGTCTGTCTCTGTCTCACTCTGTGTGTGTGTGTGTGTGTGTGTGTGTGTCTCTCTGTCTCTGTCTCTCTGTCTCTGTCTCTTTCTCTCTATCTCACTCTCACTCTCTCTGTGTGTCTGTCTGTCTCTTCCCCTGCAATTCTAGAATGCACATGTGGGAGCATATTTAGCCTCTGGGATACCATCAGCTCTCCACACCCTTGGGTTCCAAGGCCCCAGATTCAACCAATCCCAAACTGAAACCATCAAAAAAGAGAAGAGGATCATGCTGGGCACGTGCAGACTTCGGCTCATCATGACCCCAGTCACCCGTGACAGCTCCTGTTGGGCACCGGTGACCGAGAGGTGACCTGCAGCACCAGGATCTGGGGCAGGCTGCATGTGAGGGTGTCACCATTCCACACGCTGGACTGCCGCCCTGGATGCATCTCCCACAGTCACGAGGGACAGCTGTATTTTCAAAGTGTGAAAGAATACAGATAAAGCCAACAAACACCTCTAGGTACACTTAGCAAGCGCTAATATCTTGAAACGTTTCCTCAGCGCTTCAAAAACATGAAAGAAAGAAAGATTAGCTACAGGCACGGCCCCCTGCTCTGCCTGCTGCCTCTTGCTCTCTGAGGTGCTTTGCTCATCCGTCTTTATTTTCTCATTTTGCCCCTGTTGCAGGTAAGCCAAGGATGGAGCAATTTCCTGAGAGGCCTTGGGCAGGGCTGCCCCTGAGCGGTCCCTGCGCACCAGCCTCCCACCAAGGCCTCTTCCAGAACCAGGGGCTGTTTACTGCTCTGGGCCATGGCTGGGCCAAAGTGGGGAGCAGACCAGAGGCTCTTAGAGTCTGTGGGTACCCGTGAAGATGTGACCACTATGTTCACTGGGAGGGAAACAAAAAACTGAGAACAGTGGGGCTAGGGCAGGACCTGCCACTTTGTAGATGGACATGAGGGTCCAGTCCAGGGGCCTAATGTCCTAAGAGGAGGACTGTATCATCCCAGTCCTAAGGGAGAGGGTTAGGATGGGGCGTGGCCCCTGCATGCTATACACACATTTGTGTGTGTGTGGGGGGGGGGGGTATGGGTGTGATATATATATATGACACTATGTATACCTTCATTTGAGAAAGATGGATATACAACAATTTTAATGACGATATATATGACACAATCATGAATTCATGTTAAAGGAACCACATGAACTACCCCTGCAGATTTGCTATTCAACCTATTTTACTTAAATCACTTTTTGGTTCCTAATATTTTATTTACTTCTTTCCCTTGTATCATCGACTGAACAGTTCCAAGTACTCACTGCTTTCTTTTTTTCAGAGAGGGTCTTGCTATGCAGCTTGGGCTGGCCTTGCCCTCGCAGCCATCCTCCTGCCCCAGCTCCCCACACCCCAGTGCTGGGGTGGCAGGTGTGTCCCCTACTTCTTTCTGAGCACGCCCAGCTGCTGCCACCTGGGTGAGTCAGGATGCCCTCCTTGGAGGAGGCTGCCTGCCGGCTGGAGGTCCCTGCACACGGGTCTCGCTCCTGGAACACGTCTCCTTTAGCCTCGTTTCCAATGCCAAGGTGTGCCTTGTTCTTTTCCATTTAATTTTATTTTATAACTATATAAAATATTGCCATAGTTAAATCAAAGTGACATGAAATGGAAAACCAGAGAAGGTTCCTGTCCACTTCTCCCCCACCCCTCGCCACCCTCGCTCTCCTCTGTGTGACCTTGCTTACTGGCTTCTACTTCATCTGCCCAGGCTCTCTTGTCAGGCAGATAGATGGTCCCAGCTGCATGGTCGCATGCCCATGTGTGTATGTGCACGCGCATGTGTGTGTGAGGGTCTGCGTGCGCGCGACCCTGCTCCCATTTCTCCTTCTTCCTGTGCATGCTGGGCCATACCTGGCTGTCCCCACTCCTCTGTCTGCACAGCCCTGGACCCCACACCCCAGACACTAGCATTGTGAAGGGGTGGGCAGGTGGTGGCAGCGGCGGCGGGGAGAGTTAGGGACAGATGGCGGCACTTTAGTTTGCATATTTAATTACTCCTTAGTGTTTTATAATAAAAATTAGTCTGCTGACTTTTAAAGAGATGAACTTCATTTTTAGGACACTTTTAGATGCGCAGCAAACGAAGCAGCGGGCACAGTGGTACCGACCTTCCTCAGCATTAGCCTGCCGGCTAGCAGGCATCCCATCACACCCTCGGACCTCACGGACACCCCACCTCCTCGCTAGCCAGGGTACACCTTAGGGTGCGCTCTAGGGATGCTGCGTCTTGGTTAAGAGAATTCTAAGTTCCGTGGCGGGAGGCGGGCGGGTCCCAGGGCCAGCCCAGCGCCCCCGCGAGGCGAGTCCTCTGCTAGCAAGGGCAGCCAGGTCCGTGTACCGTTAGACCACGGCCAGGCCTGGCTTCCGACGGTGACCTCAGGGCGTGGGGAGTTGGGGCGAGGAATTCAAGCAGCCACAGAGTGCTCTGGAGCAAAGCTACAGCAGGCAGCTTCCAGAAGCAGCAGCAGGAGAAGGCATTCACTTCCAAGAATGTTCGTTTGCAGGCATTACCGAGTTTTCTGTGGCAAACAGATGCTGTACGGAGAATGAGAAAATCTATTCCAAGGCCATCGACAGCCCCCGTGGTCCCAGCCGGTCCTTCTGCCCCTCCTTTGTGTCAGCTGGGGAGATTTCACTTCCCATAAACAGACGCACTCTGGGGAGGCTGCTGGGCCCGGGTGAGCTCAGGGCAGGCGGGATGGGGAGGAAGGTGTGGATGCAGGGGAAAGCCGGGAAGCAGGCAGCTGTCTGGATGAGCTAACTGTAGAAAAGGAGGGCGAGGGGAAGGTGAGGTGCCAGATCCAGAGACGCCTGGAGAAAGCCTGGACAAAAGCGCTGCTGGGGGCTCAGAGAGAGGGAGGGGGAGGGGGAGGGCGGGGCATGACATCAGGAGCCTGCGGTGCGGGACCACCAGGAAGCATGGAGCTGGACCTCTTGGGACCCCTCCCTCTGCGCTGCCACAGAGCCCTCAGATCCCTCCACTATGGCTTCCTGGCACCCCCTCCTTCCGGGAAACAGGCCAGAGGTTACAGCCGCTCCCCACATGCCCCTCTGTCCCCTCTGGGACCCTGAGCCTCTCCCACACTCCCTCACAGAGCTCAACCCCAGGGTCCCTCTCCTGCTGTGCTTGCCTGAGGCCACTTGTGCCATGCCAGTCCCCTCTTCTCTCTGGCATCTCCACGTCACCCCCAGGTCTGACACCAGGAGCCGAGGCCTGCCTGGCTTCTGTTTGCCCTTCCCAGACAGGTCATAAGCTTCCTCTCAGAAGCGTGATGACCAGGTGCCATGGCAGCACGGTGGGGAGCACCCTGGGGACATGCAGGTGACCTGCTGTCCTGGGCTCTGCCATGCACAGCACTCAGGGAGCTGTGACACAATCTTCCTCAGCTTCCAAAATTATTCCAAAATTCTCAAAGCAATACATGTATACTTTTATAACAGTTGGCAAGGGGAATTTGAGGCACCAGAGAGGAGGAATTTGCACAAGATCACTTACTGGCAAGTACAGACAACTGGGGCTCCAGAACTTTCTTTCTTAACCACTAGTGTAGCAGAAGATGCCCCCCAGTCAGTATTCTTCAAGTTGCTAGTTGCCCAGGTAACAGTTCTGGTCACAGTTCCTATTAATTTGGTCTCCTAGAAGTGGTGGGTCACTGTGATACATATTGCTGTCATTTTTGTTTTGTTTTGTTTCTGTTGTTTTTGTACCATGAATTGAACTTAGAACTTTCAACTCCATAAAAATCTCCCTCCTGGGGCCGAGGAGATAGCGCCACCATCTAAGTGCCTGCCTGGCAAGTACAAGAACCTTGTTTTGATCCCCGGTACTGCAAGTCATGCCGGCCCAGTGCCTAGCCAGCCACCAAAACTGGGCCTGGTGGCAACACCTGTGGGAGGCTGAGACAGGAAGGTCACTAAGAGTTTAAGCTGTGTAGCAAGACCCTGAGCCAAATAAATAAATAATTTTTTAAAAAACCTCTTTTCCTGGGCCTGATATTTTGGGAATGAGCCCAGTCAGGGCCCATGGAGGTAAATAAATCTGCAGCCAAATCCTGGTGTCCGTTTGGTGCCTCTGCTTGCCTTGCACTGGATCATTTTCATAGGCAGCTACGGCCCTCGGCGAGTCACTGAGGTGGCCTCAGCACTGCTGCATGACACTTTACACACTGTCTCAAAGATGCAGTGGAAATTCAGCGCCATCTGCCAGCCTCAGTTGAGCACCAGGGGCTAGGCTGCTAAAGAAGGGCTAGGAGCTTCCTGCTCGGTGTGCAGGAGGCGGGTGCGCCAGCTGCCCCGTGTGTCCAGGCTGCCTGCGGCACTAGCATTTCTATGCACCAGGAAGTCCAGGAACGTCCAGCTTGAGGTGTTTTCCGTGTTACCTTACGTCCCTCTTTACAAAAACAAGCTCACAATTTTATAACCTACATTCTTCCTTTCGCAATCTTGAGAACAGTTTTGCGTGGGACAAGGGACTTCTTTTTAACTAGCTGAGGGAGCAGTGCTAGATTTCTTTTCCAGTTTTTCTCTCTTTATCAGTAACACTGCACAAGCGGATTTGTGAACAAGGGTGCCCTCCGGTTGGCCAAAACTTGGGAACCTTTCGGCTTTCGGGACTGGGCCAGCGCACTTTGCAGAGGCCCTCCCTAACTGGCCTGTCCGGGACACTGTTTTTAAAATCCTTGCTGCTTACCAGAGTAAAAGTTTCCCCTTACCGTTTTGATGTGTGTCCTTAGTCACTAATAAATTTGGAAAGGTTTCCATGGCTTTTTGGTCGTTTGTGGCTCTTTTGTGAACTGTCTATTCACAGCCCTCGTATACTCTCCACTTGGAACTTTCCTCTTTCTTATTGATTTGCAAAGCTTCCCTGCCATTTTAATGAAAAGTTTAAATCTCCACGCAGCTGTCAGGATTGTGGACCGTGCAGCTCCTGCAGATCTAACTGGGTCGGCTCTGGACTCAGCGCTAAAGAAGGTGGAGCCGCAGGGTGGGACTGCACAATTAGAAGTTTCCTCCCCTAATCAAAAGCCAACTGTGTTTGCCAGACCGAATTCCCATCCTTTTCCAATTTTGAGAAATAAATATATCCACAGCTCGCAGCGGTGGGCGGGCAGAGCCGCGCCAGCTCTTATGTAACTCCCCAATTAGCGCAGGGCCCCTCCCTCTTCGGGTTGCGCATCTCTCTTCAGAGTGGACGCTTTGGATCTCTTTGGTTCCCTTCTGCCTAGGCAGCACCCAGGACCCGGACTGTGGCTGTTACCTAGCAACCAGGCCCTTCTTTATAGAGCAGAAGCCTCGGCCAGGCCCAGAGAGGAAAATCACCAGTTGGAATAAAAAGTTGAATCTTTAAATGGAGAGCAGCCACAGGCGTGGTGTGGTGTGAGAGGCAGCAGCATGAGAGGCAGTGGCCCGCAGCTCACCAAAGAGCCCCAGCTGCAGAGAGGGTGGGGCGGCTTCAGGGACCATCTTGGAGACCCTGCTAAGGACTGCTAAGCCGTTCAGCACTGTACACTTGGACCCAGGGAGGAGGAAGTCACTCCTGTGTCCCTCGCCCTGATGTGATCTCACCTCCCACATGCCCGCACTTCCCGCTGGTCTCTACTGCTGGCCCCAAGCCTCAGAGCTGCTTGCCTCAGCATCTGGGTGTGTGACACCCCAAGGGCTCCCACAGGGGAGAGGCTTCGTCATTCATAAGGAGTGTGGAGTCCAGAGAGCTGGACTCGCTGAAGCCGGCCACTGGCTGGCCTGCAGGACAGTGATTCTTGCTGTCAAACTGCCCTGATGTGAGGGCTCCGGCACCTTGCCTGGAAACACCCCCCTCTCCATTCTTCCTTCTCTTTCATGCAGGACTTGCTGTGGCCAGGAGACGAGGCCCAGCATCTTCTGTGGCTGGGCTGGTGCACTGCCCGCTGGTCCAGGCAGAATGAAGTAGAGGGCCAGGTTGTAGCTGAGTGGTACAGTGCCTGCCTGGCAAGTGTGAGGTCCTAAGCTTGATTGTCAGTATGCACCACCCCCCCGTCTCTCTCAGTGGTACTTCCCAGCCCACACCAAAGGCTTCTCTTCCAAGGGCTTTATCAAATGCTACTAAGAGCCAGGGATATAGCTTAGGGGTACAGTGCCTGCCTGGCAAGTGCAAGGTCCTCAGTGCAACTCCTGGTTCCAGAAAAACAAACAACAAAATGCTTCTGAGAAATTCCTCTTCGCCAAGGTCCATCGGAATTGATTTCCAATACTTGAGCCTTAACACTGACTGGCGGAGTTCACCTGCCACATCTTGGCAGCACCTTCCTCCCCATCTGCATCCAGAAGCCCTCGTGCTGCCTGCCACTCCTTCCAGCCTCCACTGGCTGATTCTACTGCGCCTGGCTGGCAAGCTGTGCCAGGCCAGGCACCCTGCAGCCCTCCCTGGGGCGCTGTTCTCCCCTCCGTGCCCTCTCTGTCTCCAGCTGCTGCAATTCTGTGCCTCCCAGACAGAACACCTCCTCCTCCAGGCAGCTCCAATTCACCCTCCTATTCACCCTGGAACTCACATCGGGGCACAGCTATGCTCAACTCTGTGTGTGTGTGTGCTTGTCTTCCACTGTGGAGCTTATGGCTTGTTCCTTACCACGGGGGTCACAGTGAGATCATGACAGGTGGATGGGACAGAGGGCCTCAGACTCCATCAACCATGAGTCCCTGTTTACCAGTTCCCAGGGTCCTTTCTGGTCAAAGCCCTGTGTTGCCCACTGGGTCTACAAGGTGCCAAGCACAGGTAGGGGACAACGATGTGCTGGTCCAGAATAACAGAGGACAGAGATGTCCCAGCCAGCCCTGTGCTTCCTCTGACCTGCAGGGGCGTGGCTGCCACTTTTTCAGCCATTGACCAAGCATTGCCAAAACGAGGCACCAACACTGAAACCACCTCAGCCTTTACCCAGAGATGGACAGTGCCAGCCACACCCACGGCCTCCCCGCATGCCGCCCACTACACGGGGCCACGCAGACAGGGGAGAGAAGGCCAGAGAGTGAATGGCGGCCCTGCAGGGCATGGTGCTCTGCTCCCCATCAGGAGGAGGTATCCCACAGAGCAGGCTGATGACTCTCTCGGAGGCTTTTGCCACTGTCTGCCTACCTAGCCTGTTGGTGGGCATTGCTACCTCTTGCCAACTTCCACCACCACAAAGACTGTTCTCTGTGCCCGGAGGGTCCTCAACAGCTCTGCTCCCCCATGGGCTGCAGCTGTCTTCCCTGTGGCAGTGGGCTCTCAAGTTACGCTGTCCTGCCTTGTTTCCAGGTGGTGACAGTGGCACAGTAACTAGTCAGCCACCGCCAACAAGGTCATGAGGGCCCAGCACTCATGTGAATGAACCAGTCCAACCCGGGCTAGAAGTATTGGGGGCCGGTGCAAGTGAAGGTGGGGCAAGGAGCACAGACAAGGGGGAGGGCTCCGGGCCTTTGCCACCAGCCACCCTGGAAGCCCTGGCCTCCTGCTCTGCCTGTGGGCCCCTTGTGGCAGGATGGCTGTGTGCACAGGGCTGACCTGGGCCATGGTGAGCTGAGTCATCGAGGCTGGCTCACTCTTCCCACGCTGCACCCAGGACAAGCTCTTTCTCATGAAGCCCAGCATGGGCTTGGGGCAGGCATGCCCATGTCCTGGGGGCTGCCCACAAGGGTCTTCCTGTCCATCTCCTGTGGAGACATGGTTGAGGCTGCAGCCAGGCAAGCTGGAAGGAGCAGGACAGAGCCTATGCCAAGGGAGGACTGATGTCATGAGTCCCCTGGAGGCAGAGCGTGCCCTACTGACTGGGGTGGAAACTGGAGAGATCCTGGAGCTGCAGAAGTCCAGCACCAGAAGTTCCAGAAGTGAGTTAGGATGCAGGTGGAGGACTGCAGTCCCCTGAGAGCTTTGTGGACTGAACTGCCAATAAAAAAGTAAAAAATAAGTGCTGGGATTTGTGGCTTCCAAATGCAAGGCTAAAATAAGGCAAGAGAATCTCACCCGAGTGCTTCATCTCTTCATAGGAAAATCACACGGGGAAAGAACTCTTAGAAACCAAGTTTCCCTTAGAGCCTGGGGTTTATAAATGTATGCAGTGATAGCAATAGCCACCATTATTGTCATAATCACAAGTCTCATTATTGCTATTTTAGCAGGCACAGTTTCGTGCGAACCTCTTGCCTGTTACTTATCTTGCATTTAATATTGTATTGCATTAAAATCACACAGAAATTGAGATGTAAGGAAGCAGGCACTGAGGGAAAATTAATTCACTGGGGCTCGCACGGCAGGGAAGCAGGGAGTGGGCTCGAGGCAGAGTTCCAGCATCCGCTCTTCCCTTGCTCTAAGTGCTGGGTGATGCGTTTGAAACCGATTCCTCCACGGTGGTGCAGTGCCGTTCTTGCAAGCGAGCCCTGAGGTTATTTCTTGACCTCTTCATCCAATCTTCACAGCACTCAGGATCCCCATCTCCTCCACACCACACCCAACCCACATGTTTGACCCAATTTAGGCCACAGGGATGGCTCTGTGCCAAGCAGCTGTGAGGTCCGGCGTGCCACATGGTGTCACAAGTAATGGGAAGAAACACAGCTTGGGAAGTTGGCTATCAAATGCAAGCTGTCCTCTACTTTTTATATACCCCAGGGTCGCAACCCTGATGGCGGCCTCCTCCTTCGCCATAGCCCCCACATGTCCCTGCCATAGCCTGACACTTTGTGCTGTGGGTTCTCCTGGAGGAGATGAATGGAGATTTGGCTAACCCTGTGCTCCTTGGTTGCTTTCCTCCCCCTGGCCTGCACAGATCTAGAAGCCTGGATGTCATGCTCCTCATATCCTACCCTTCTCCCAGTGTCCCTGTCCCGCTGTCAAGCACAAAGACCCTGACTCAATTTCAGACAGACCATCTAACACTGTGTGCCCAACAGTCATCATGGCTGCCTCAGTTGTTTCTCAGCTTCTTAAATTCAAGTCACTGCCTGAAGAGGGTTAGCAACATCCGGGCGCCCAGGGCCGATCTCCAGAATGAGCGCTTCATTGGCTCGCTGGTGCACTTGTGATTCACAGCAGGGCTCTGCAGTGTCCATTCCTGCAGCTGGAGGCTGGAGCGTAAGAGAGGGGCAGGGACAGAGTCAGGGCCACAGTGGGGTGGGCACGGGCGGGTGGCCTAGGGGCACATCTGTGCAAATGCAGCCCTTCCCAGGAAGACTCACAGAGATGTGAGGAACTTCAGCAGATAGCACGCACGGGGGGAGCTGCTGAAGAACGTGTGGTGCCCTATGGTAGTGGCAGAGAGTGGAGACAGGGACATCGGGTGCTTTTATAAACATGTCATCAGGTACAAAATCATCCATCAGAACTAACTCAACGAAATATAAAAGATTATCTAACTTGACATTCAGCCACTTGGGAAATCTAGCTGTCCCCTTATCGGATTGCCACAAGATTGGGCCAGTGCGTGGCACAATGCTCTGTGAACTGACCAGCGTCACTTCACCCACAGCTGGCCACTTCCAGCTGGTGGTCACGTCCACCACCCCAGAAGACTTCAGCCCCACCACCAGCTGCATTTAAAGTCAAGTTTCTGCCTGCAGAAGAGGGACTGAGGGGCCCACGAGCGGCCAGGAGGAATTAAGGTGTGCTCAGGGCAGAGCGTTGGACTCTGCTCCCGACCGAGCTGAAGGACATGCCGAGGTCGCTGGCCTGTGCTGACACCAACCTTTGGCACACAGAGGCCCCTCAGTGGGTCCCAGCATAGCCAGAAGCAGCGAGGTGGCACCACCCACCCTGGGCCTGGACTGCTGCTCCCCAAGGCCCTGCTTCCTGAGTCCCGAGCCAGAGGGCTCCCAGGGACTTCAGAGATTGAGTTTCGGAGCTTCCACAGCTGAGGACCAGTGCCTGGTGAGTGACTGGTGCTCCACAGCAGATCCTCCGATGCAGACCTGTGTGCAGGGGCCCTGTGGCTGCCTCCACCCATGCCTCCCAGCCCTCCATGGGGAGCAGCCCTGGGGCAGATGCTAGGGGGGAGAGGGCTGTCAAGGGGAGCCTGGCTGGGAGCGCCTGCCAGGCAGCAGCAAGATCAGGACTTATGGCAGCACCTAATGCCCTTGGAGAGCAGGAGAAGCTCCCTCCCGTACTAGCTTTAAAATCGAATTCAGGAAAATTCTGTTGCCTAGACAATAGCATATTAAATTGTTCAGCAACAGCAAGGATTTAGAAAAGAAATCACCTCCAATCCCTAGCACTAGGGAATGGAATAAAGCTCCCTGGTTTTGGTCTTGTGTACTATACATCATGCCCAGAAATTGCATTAGGGATGTAAATGAGACAGGCAGAGAGCACAGGATTCCAAACCCCAGCACTGCATTCTGGAACAGGCTGGGCTCTGGGTGTTGGATATACCCCAGGGAAAGAACAGAAAATGAACCGGGGATGCATAGAACATTCTGAGGACCAGCACTGGGCTGGTGGTCTCAATTATGTCACTTTCGTTGACCTCTGTACCATGGGGTAGACCCTTGGATGGTGTCTTAGTTACTCTTCTCTCATTGCTAGAACAAATACCCGACACTCAAATTATGGAAGGAAAGGTTTATTTTGCTCACAGTCCCTGGGGGTTTCAGTCTATATTCAGCTGACTCCAATGGCAGAGTGGCACATGCCAGAGGGCAACCTTTCACAGTGGCAGCTAAGAGCAGCTAAGAGAGAAGGGAGGAGTAGCAGCAGCTCAAGCAGCTAACTTTCCTTTCTTATGTTGAAATGAAAATCACCTGCCCCAGGGGAGGCACTGCACCCACACCCACAATAATCAATTACAAATTCCAGAAGCCACCCATGACTACATGAGGCTTTGGGGGGACACCTATACACAAACCATAACAGATGGGCTTTAAAAATCTCCAAAATCTTGGACCTCTTTGGGTAGCAAGGGAGAAAAGTCCGAGCCAAGCTTAAGCACGGAGTGATCTTTATTATGCAAACACCGTTTCTCCCAAGGAGGAAAAGAAAAGGCATTCTGAGGCTGCAGAAACCCTGTCAGCAGAGCTCGGGCCTTGGCGGCTCACTGGCCGCCTCCCTGCTGGCCAACATCACCATGACTCAGCTCCGGGCACCCAAATCTCTCAGTTCAAGGACAGAGAATGTGGTGGGCATGGCCAAGTTCTGGTGCTCCTGGGACCTGCCAAGGATGCTGGGGGCATGAGGACATGTGGCGTGGACAAAACTCACTGATGAGGAGCTGGGTTATAGGGTTCCTGAGCTGCTCCCAGCAGAGCAGGTCTTGTGAGCCAGCAGCCACTCTGGTGGTGGCGAAGAGCCCAGGCTCCCAGCAGGAGGAGCTAGGACAAGACAAGAGCAGTGCTGCGGTCTCCTGGGCTCCTCCTGGACCCGCTCAGGGGCTGAACGCACTCGTCAAAACCGCTGGGAAGAGGCCACAGAGAAAGCAGCCTCTGGCGTCCAGCAGGGCTGGGCTGCACGGCTCCTGGCGGCTCCTGGAGGCCTCAGGGGGTTGGTGGTAGCAAGGCCTCCTTCACCCAAGTGGCTGGCACTTTGCTTTCAGTGCCATCTCACTTCATGCTTCAGTGGCTGCTGATTAGGAAGCTGATACAGAGCAGTGACCAAAGGGACAGCCACAGAGTGGGACCTAGGATCTGGGATCTGGCCCTGGCCCGGCCACACTCTCTGTGGGGGCTCCTGGGAAGCCTTTCTCCTTGGTGTGCTGCCCAATTAACAGGAAACCAAATGTTCAGGTCAGCGTCGGGGTGCTAGGAAGAGCGAGTGAGGCGCACACGCGGGCCCCACTGCTCAGCCCACAGACACCGAGGGCACGGCTGTCTCTGTAGCAGCTGCCACCCTTTCCCTGATGACTGAAGCTCAGTGTGCCACGGAACCCAGCACACAGGGGGAGAGTGGTAAATGCCCATCTGCCAAGGACAGTTGTCTTCCCCATAACTCACACAGTCACAGTTGGTCTCTACACTGTCACCTGTGGGCTGCTTCCACAGCTAAGGTGTCCCTTTCTGCCACTTTTGAGAAGGGAGGAGAAAAGCGGACCAGAGCGGGGGCTGCTGCTCAGCTGGACCAAACACCAGGAGCTGACTTTGGCGTCGCCAAACTGGGCAGCCCCGGTGCACAGTAGGCGATTCGTGTGTACGTGTGGGCCACACGGGTGATGCGAGTGAGGCTAGGTCGGTGTCACTTGATCTCATTTGGATCTGAATTCGCGCACCTCCTTCGCCATCTAGGATATAACCAGGCTGCTCTGGTTTGCCACTTCAACACTGTAAAGTGCTAAAGTCAGGGCGATCCTGAGGACGCTTCTCTTCCCTCACCAAAAGCAATGGGTTTCAGCTTTCTGGGCTTCAGAATGAGGAGCTCAAGTTGGAGTATAATCTCGTTGGGTTCTAATGAAAATCAGTCACCTGAACCCAGCCTTTCTTGTGTCCTTCCCAGGGCATGCCTTAAAGGGCAAATGTAAATCAGGGCTTCCAGGGGCATTTCCCTGGGGAGCAGCAGGGTTATTTTCATAGGGCTCTGGATTTTTCAGTAATCGCGTCTCAGTGAGAGGGGATCCAGCAGAGAAGCCAGGAAATTGCACAGGCTTCCCCTGAGACTTGGCCTTTGAGATCCTTACAACGTGGGATACTATATGCCCCTTCCGCCCAGAGCTTTCCAGTGTATTCTAGTGCAGTGAAGCCCTGCTCACCATTCCAATGTTGATCCGCTCTTTCCTCAGCGCCTTCCAAATTTCGGATTCCTGCATCTTCTAGCCCTGAGACTTTCACCCCTCTGCACTTCCTGAAGAACACGGCCCCCCATTCCCTCTTCACTATTTTAAAGTGAAATTCTTAAACAATCTGTTGCTTTTGTTAATTCCTTTGTGGGAAAATCTGTCTTGAGGTGAATGAACAAAGCCTGAGCTGCTGAAACCTGGCGAAACCCAATTCAGGGCTCCAGCCAAGTCAGTGGGATGGGGAGCGGCACTTACAGAGCAAAGGAAGCCGGGCATCGATGGGGCACCATGGGTATAGCGTTTGTGAAGCTCCTGGCACCTGCTGAGGGAGAAATGGGCTTCCCCAAAGGGCGGAGAGGAAGCAGGCAGAGCCATTGGGAAGAAATGAGGGGTCTTGAGCCCGGTAGGTGGTGTCAGCGGGCTGGTTCCATCTGGACAAAAGGTCCTGCAACCACTTCTTCTTGTCCTGGGGTGCCGGTCCACACGGCAGCCATGGAGACCAAAAACTTGGCAGATGGCAGGCTGTCCTGGGCCAGCAAGCATCTCGGCCCTGAGATGTGCCGTGGAGCACTGGAAGAAGGTGAAAGGCGGAAGCTCCTCCGAGGGTCCCGAGAGCTGCCCGTGGCTAGCAGGGGGTCTGCACAGCCTGGTGCCCTTGGAGCTCTGGAGCCCCTGGAGTTTCTGGTGGCAGCCACACCTGTCATGCAGAGAAACTGAGGCTGAATGGTCACTTTCTTATTCCACAAAGAGTGGAGAAAACCAAGACTCTATCACCAGAGAGGCCCAAGCAGGGTCCAGAGACAGCCAGCATGGCTTAGAGAGGCCGTGCATCCTGAAAACAGGGTTCAACCCAACACGCTTACGCTAGAAAGCTGGTGTCTAGCCCGCTTCCCCACCTTCCCAAACCTCTCCAAGGAGAAGACATCCAGACCTAAAGTTCCAGGCAGGGACAGAGGAGACTCCTCCAGGGGCCATGACCAGCCCGAGAGACTTCCATATCTGACATCAGACGTGTGCCAGGAGATGGCCTGGCCAGAGTCCCCGACAGCTCTCACCATTCCAGAATAATCCACATACTGCCTTGGGGTGTGTGTTCTTGTCAAGTGAAGTCTGAGGAAGACTTTAAATAAAATTAGTAAATAGAAATTTAAAAGAAACTACCATGAAACGAACAACAAAAACAAAAATCTATTCTGAAAATGTAGATAAGTCCAGGGTCCTAGAAAATAAGAAGGAAACATTCAGCAGACAAAACAGCCCCTGGGAGCTAAAAGCCATGAAAATAAAAATGAAAACAAAAAGTCAATGGGAGCTTTGAAAGATAGTGAGGACATTTCTGAGAAGGTAGAGGAAGATGTCGGTGGGAGAAAGAAGGAGAAACTATTTAAATGAATGAAGAAATGACAAACATGAGATGCACAGCATCCATTAGTAGCAGCATCAGAGAGAAAAGAAACATCATGAAAGAGAAAAGTATCTGCAAAGTAACCCCAAATAGTTCTCGGAGTGGCAGAACACAAGGTTTCCAGACCAGCTGTGGTGGTACACACCTGTAATCCCAGCACTGGGGAAACTGAGGCAGGAAGATGACTATGAATTCAAGGCCAGCCTGAACTACAAAGTGAGATCCTATTGAGAGAGAGAGAGAGAGAGAGAGAGAGAGAGAGAAAGAGAGAGAGAGAGAGAGAGCACCTGTAAACCTAGCACTTAGGAGGCTGAGGCAGGAAGATCGTTGTGAGTTCAAGACTAGCCTGGGCTACAAAGTGAGCTAAAGGCCAGCCTGAACTGCATAGTGAGAACCTGTCTCAGAAAGACAAAAAAAGAAGGGGGAACAAGGAGGAAGAGGAGGAACAAGAAGGACAAGAAGGAGAAGAAAAAGAGGAAGGGAAGGGGAAAAGGAGAAGAAGGAAAAGAAGCCACCCACTCAACTGCAAAGAATGTCTCCATACCAACAATGCAGGTCGAACATTGGCAGGACCCAAAGTAGAAGGGTGGAGGGTAGTGGGGCATCCCCAGTGAGCCCCAACTTCACACACACACATATACGTGCACGCACACATGTGCGCGCGCACACACACACAGTAGAATGAGAAAAGGATGGAAATGAATATCAAAGTACCAAAAGAAAAGAGTAGAATATATTTTCTTTTCCTGGGAAAAAGAGGAAGATGTGTAGATTTCCACAGCTCATAATGAGCTTATATTACTTAATAAAAATTTAATAAAAGAAACAATTAAAATGTACTCACACAAGTGCTTTTCACTGAAAACAAGTGCTTAACAGATTGACTTAATTAGATCAGACCTACCCTAGAGCTCTGCATACCAGGAGGAAATGGTGCTCCCCTGAGTGGACGTCCAGGGGACCCTGGGGTGGGGACCACAGGGAGTCAGGGCTCAGGTCCCACCTGCCACCTCCTTGTTGTGTGGACTGGGTCACTGAGCCCCTGGGAGCCTGTCTCCACCTGTGATGTCACTGACACCTGCCTGGGTGAAGTCTTCCCCATCCAACAGTACTGCTTTTCAGAAGAAGAGCGCCCGAGACATGATCTCTCATGAACAGATGCCTGCTGGGCTCGTGGTTAGCCGGGTAATTCCAAGCTCAGGGGCTGCCTCTGGGGATGATGCCTGCTGCGCGTGCCATGGTGAGAGGTAGATATGCGTGTGCTCACGGCGTGGGTCTTCATGAACCCACTCTGTGGACTGGCATGCACGCAGGAGCCCCCAGCAGAGGACACGTGCTGGGGCACACATGTCCCTCGAGCACCTGGACACGTGCTGGGCAGCACAGAGTTGCTTCCCCGGCCCCAGAGTCAGACTCCAGGTCAGATGTGACCACCACTCCCTGTGACCATGCACACCAGCATGTATCCCAGTACACCCCCAAAGTACAAATAACATCAAATAGCAGCAGGAACAGAGCTGCAACAAGAGTGGTTCCTGTGTGTGCTCACACTCACACACACTTGTGCTCACACTCACACCTGGGCTCATGCTCACACACACATGTGCTCACTCACACATTCATGTTCAGACTCAGGCTTGCAGCCGGGCAGCAGCAGCCCAGATGCCAATCTGTCTGTTGATTCCGTCCTGGCTCCACAGCAGGCCCGGGGACCATTCTGGAGCAGGCTTCTCCCAGCATGGTGCGCTGGCAGGCCTGCACACTTCAAGCTCTAGGTGTGGGAAAAGAGGTGACCAAGGCACTGGACAGGAGCTGACACCAGCACCTGCCGCACCATCACCAGCTTGCCCACCAGTGTGGGCCCTCACTCCCAGAGGCTGCTCTGGGGGGCCACCTCCTAAGAACACCTGTCTGTCCCTTGTCTGTGGCACCTGCCTCGATCCTCACAGGGGCAGAAAAAACCAGACACAGAGTCTGGCACTGCACCACACTCAATCCCTGGGGGACTGGGCAGTAATGACCTCATCCCCGGTAGAAGCCAAGCTGTGCTTCAGCCTGTGCCTTGTGCGGCCAGCCATCTCCTCTGCCACCTCTGGGTGTTGTCAGCACTTCCCGCAGGCTCTAAGCCTCCTGGCAGCGGCAGTAGCTTCCTGAGCCCTTCGGCACCTGGGTAACCCCAGCTGGACTGGATTTTGCATTCTTAGCTCTGCTGCCAATTTCACCAGCAGTGAATTCCAGAAGCCTGCAGGAGCCCCTAGTGGGAGATGGCATCGCGGCCCCTAGGAACCCTGATCTAAAACACGCAAAGGTGTAAACATTAAAAATGGATTATGGTGATGGGCACATTGCCAGAAATGGCCCTTAACTCACTCCCTAGTTCCGACACGCTCATCCCAGCATCGTCGCTGCTTTCTGCAGCAGCTCTGGAGTCCTCTTTCCTGAGGGTTTTAGTTGCACTGCCCTGGCTGCCTTCTAAATCCATTCACAACATTGGCCTCTCATGGTCATTTTGAGTTTGGGGAAGAGCCAGAAGTCGCAGGGCGCCAAGTCTGGCGACTAAGGTAGGCGAGGACACCGCGCCTTGTTTTCACAAGCTGCCTGCTATTGCAGGACGTATGCAGAGGCATCGCTATTACTTTCTCTCTCTCCTGGGGAAGACACTTACGAAAGAGGACTTCCCAGTTTCCCAGCCCTGGGACCCAGCACAATGACGAGGACCCATTGTCAAAGATCCTTCAGTTCCTCCTCCCAGCAGCACCCTACTTAAAGAGGCTGAAATGAGGAGCTAAGACAGATCCAGATGGAGCCCAAGGCTTGGTGTCCACGAGAGACAGACCCCACTCCAGCACAAGAGCTTACCAGACTACAGAAGAGCCGAGTGATGTTGCCTGTCCAAGGCCCGGTCCTCCCTCCCCAGGGACCTGGGTGTCACTCACATCCCTCTTGTATGGTCTGGACATACAGCATGTAAAGGTCTCTTGCAATATTTGTTAAATCGGAATTAGCACAGTGGCTGCTGGTAATAGAATAAGAACAAGAGCTCTGTTCATGGAATTTCCTAACCTAGCAGACAAGAAGAGATCTGGTCCGGAATGAACACCCACTGCCATGCCCATTAGCAGAGCTCCAGCCTAGGGCACAGCACCGGGAAACCTCCAAGGAGCTGAGCCGATCAATATGCTAACATTTGCCATGTCCTTGAGTCTCACGCCCATGTTGACAGGAGCGGCCTTCAGAGGCTGGTAGCAGGAAGGCAGTGGCAGCGCACGGCGCTTGGCTCTTGAGGAGAAAGGGCTTCAGTCAATCTCAGGTTGTCCCTGGTGTCTGGGTTACAGCTGGCTGAGGTAGGGTACATTATCACCCATGGGTCCACTCTCGGAAGTGGCAGGGCTCCAGGCCCAATAAAAAAGCTGTTCTCTGCCAGGCACGGTGGGACACACCTGTGACCCCAGCCCTCCAGGAGGCTGACGCAGGAGGACTGCAGGCTGGAGCACAGCCTGGGATACTTAGGGACTTAGCAAAACCCTGTCCCCAAATAAAATATTTTTAAAAGACTGAGAATACCTCTCAGGGCCAAGGCCCCAGGCTCAATTCTTTGTACAGCCAAAAATAAAAATTGCTCTAATAGTTTCAAAAGCCTCTCACCCCCACTCCCACCCCAAGCAAGTACCACAGCCTGCAGAACTTTACCATGGAAGCCCACAGAGCATTAGGGAGCCCGAGTCAAAGCTCCACCCCGAGGTTATGTCTGCCACTTCTTGTCATTTCTGAGCGGGGGCAAGATGCCCACGAGGAGGGGGCGGTAGATTAGCCTGGGGCTGCCTCCCATGGCAGGCAAGGCTGCTCACCTAGCTGGTTCATCCCCAGAATGAAAATAGTAGCTCACAGGTGGGCATTAGAGTTTGCCTGTGTTAAGAGTAGCGCTGATGGGGCGGGGATGGCTCAGCAGTCTCAGTGCCCGCCTGGCACGGGCAAGGACCTGGGCTCATCCCTGGTACTGTACGTCATGTGGGCCACTGAAACTGGGTGTGAGGGTGCATAGAGCTGGGAGGTTCAGATGGGGGAACTACTAGGAGTCTGAGCTATATAGCAAGACCTTATACCAGATAAATTAGGAAATAAATAATTTTTAAAAACAAAGTGGTGCTGAGGAATTATTAGACTACAAAACATGAATGAAGAGGCAAGATAGAAAAACTGTGTTTAGGAGTAGCCAGCTGCAGGGAGAGTAGGGGCACAGGTACACACACCCATCGGCACAGGAGATATGGCAAAGCTGGGCTCCAGCTCACGCCGGGGCCTCTCTGCTCAGCTGCAAGCAGTGGTGAAAACTTCTGCTCCCGAAGGGCACGGCATGTGGGTGCCTTCTTCACACCACTGTCTGATTCTCCACTTTTACAAGGGCTGCCTTTGTGGGGGGGCCTGGCCCTGATGCCCACCTCCTCCAGAGGAGCCCTCCCGGGCAGCCCTTCCTGTGCCCCTGCCACCTGTGCCCTGCTCGGTGCCTGCAGCTGCCAAGCTCCCGGATCAAACGTCTCTACCAGAAATGGAAACACAAGAGGTTTGTTACTGTAGCTGTGTTCTTTTCAAAAAGCCAGGCACTGAAACCCAGAGAGAAGAAAAGACAAGGAGCGAGGGCAGCAGCGATCCAACGCCAGCTGGCCCTGGGCCCTGAGGTCGGGAAAGCTGTCCTCATGTGGGACATTTCTATGTTTTCCTGCATCCCTCTGAGTAGCTGCTATTTGTAAGTTCTAGAAACTGGACCTTTCATAAGAGAGAGAAGCCATCCCTTGATCCTCTCCACAGAGGTGCAAGGAGGATCTTACGTCCGTGTCCCCTGCACCTGTGGGGCCCAGCGTGGCCGCCCCAGGGGCAGGAGCGACTTGCCTCAGCCTCCTTTCTGTGACTCCTGCCTCCCCTGTGCCCACTGGCACTGGCATCATGGCGCTGGCCTGGGGTCCTAGCCACTGCCTTTCCCTCTAGTCCTCTGCATGAGAGGAGGTGTGCAGAGTCACAGCGGTGACCGCAGTGGCAGAGACCTGTTGGTACTGGCAGAGATGAGGACCCAGGCTGAGCAGCGAGCCTGGTTTATTATGCATCCTGCGCCCTGGAGAAGTAAGCTTCTGCCGCTCCCCACCAGGAGCAGTTACACGGCAAGACGACGGCAGTCCTGAGTGAGGCCAAGCAGCGGACGCCGCCCAGCCCAGTCCTGGACGTAGCAGTGCGAGGGCGAGGTGCCCAGCAGCTACAGCTTGCAGCCGTCCAGCCACCGCGCCAGCGTGTCGGAGTACTGGCAGTTCCGGGACCAGCTGGGCCTGTGGGAGGAGGCCGGAGAGGGTGGTCAGGAGGGGGCGCCCGAGTGCCAAGCCCAGGCCTGGCCATGTACACAGCCCCGGGGCCCCAGCACCCAAGCTCATAGTGCCCACCGTGGATGCTCCAGGAAGCCTCCGTGCCTCCGAAGCCTCTGTCTGCCACCCAGGCACGATTCCACCCCAGCTCACATGGGAAGCCACACAAGCCCAACATCCCCCATCCCGCTTCATGGGATCATCATGTAAGCTTTTCCTGATCTAAGCTTTGGACAGAGTGTCATGTGGCATGGGTGTTGCCCGGGGCCTGGGCCCCACCACCTCTAAAGGAATCTGTTGCACTCCTCTTCCAAATCCCTTTCCAGGCCTCAACCCTGTCTAGGTAGCTCAACTGAGGCGTCTGGCCCTTCTGCCTAGTGCCCCAAAGCTCCTGCTCTTATTTGCACCCAGACTCAGGCCTCTGTCCCACTGAGCACCAGGCCACCTGGGAACTACAATGAATCTTCTGTCCCCCAGCCATGTCCATTTCTTTGGGTAGTCTGTGAAAGCCAGGGCTTAGAACTGTGCCACTCTGGGACTGAGGCTACCTCCGCAGACCTGGGTAAGTTATTCTGCTCTCCCTGTCTGCATTTCCTCATTTTTATAGGGGAGATAAGAACACCCTGTTGTAAGGAAGACAAGGTGCCAAGGCGTGTAGACACACTGAGCCTGTACACCAAGCAGTCGAGAAACTGTATGTAGTTGCTGTTTAAAATCTTCCTCTGTGAAGTGATAGCTTCTACTGTAAGATGCCTAGATGGTTTAAAACAACTTTGAGGGTAGGACATATGGAAAGATAAACTCCATTTTCAGGACTGTTAAGATCTGAAATGTTGTAGATCTGGAAGTGAAGAAACACAACGTTCTTTCTAGATCTAGCTGGAGACTGCAGTGCCCAGAATCAACCAGGAAGGCCACTTTGAGTTGAAGGATAGCAGAAGCAGCAGGAAAGGTAGAGGCCGGCAGTGGCTGTGTCCCCTGAACAGCACCAGTGGAGGGGCAGCCGGGTAGGCCGGGATTTCGTGGCTCTACTGGTTCAACCCATCAGAAGGAAATAGCAAAATTTCTACACTGGAAATTGGGAGGATAGCACACCAACGGACACCCGCCCAGTAACAGTGATCTGGAACAAGTAAAGCCACACAACCTGTGTATTTGGCAAAGATCAAACACGGTAGATGTGTTTTGCTTGGGAAGGCTGGAGAGGACAAAGCCAGCATGGCACCCACTGGGAAAGGTTAGAGAAGGAAGACTGGGGCATCGTCAGGAAGCTCAGACGAATGTTCTGAAGCCAGCGCTCTGCTGAGTCGAAAGTGAATTTCATAAAATGGGCACCCTCAGTAAGGCATGACCAGGCAGCCCCTGGGAGGAACCACAGGAGGGAAGAGAGATTCTCTTTACAGATGACAGTTTGTGGGCTGGGAAGATAGCTCAGTAGAATAAGCACTTGCCTGGCAAGTGCAAGGGCCTGAGTTCAATCCCCAGTTCCTCCAATAAAAAAGATGACAGTTTCAGTCATAAAAGGAGGATAAACAAGGTGACATAGAATCATAAAGAAACTAAAAATGTAGTAACTCAAAGCCAATATGCATTTGTGCTTTTTAAAAATTTTTAACAAACTAGAAATGAACAACAGCACTCTCAACCTGATTAAGAATATCTAAGAACTAGGGAGCTAGCTTGCTGATCTAAGTGCCTGCCTGGCAAGTGCAAGGACCTGGGTTCAATCTCCAGGACTATATGTCATGCCAGTCCTGGAACCCTGGGTGTGCCATACCTACCTGAAACAGGGCATGGTGGCATATGCCCATAATCCCAGTGCTGGGGAGGCTGAAACAGGAGGATCACTAGAGTCAGAACTGCATAGTAAAACCTTATATCAAATAAAGAAAATTTTAAAAAATAGAAAAATAGGAAATATATTTTTTATGTATTTAGTATAGCACCTACAGGGTCTCACGACACAGATCAGACTCATAGTGATCCTCCTATTTCCAGCCTCCCAAGTGCCGGGAATACAGGCGTGCATCACCATGCCCAGTCTCAGTTGCCATTTCAGTGCACCCCAGGGTGGGGCTGGCATGGCATGGTGAGGATTGAACTCCAACCCCTGCATCTGCCTAAGCAGGTGCCTTAGTCTGAGCTATCTGGCCAGCCCTAAACTTGTTTTTTTTAAAAAGAGCATCTCAGAAAATTTAAAACACCACACATAATAATAAAGTACTGAACTTTTGACCTGTGAGGTTGGAAGCGAGGCAAGGATGTCACTATCATGACTTCTAGTCAGTATTCCCCAGAGACCCCAACCAGTGCAATAAGGCAAGAAATTCAACAACATTATAGAGCCAAGTGTGAAAGGCAAAGCGGTAAAGATTTCAGAAAAAATGGACATGTCATCATGATCAAGAATTAAGCAAATATTTACCTAACATAATTAAAAAGGAAAGCAAAGACGCATCAGATTATATCAAGACTAACAATTCCTGTTTACCGTTGAGAAGGTGAAAGCGGTCCATAGAATGAAAGAAGATACTTGAAACTCATGCATTCATCCAAAAGTTTTCATACAAAATATATAACTATATCCTACCAATGAATATGAACAAGACAGACAGCTCAAAAGAAAAGTTACAAAAAGACCTGAACAGGACTTGACATTCAACACAGATCTCAATTAGCATTTGGAAAGGCATCCAACCTCAGCAAAACTGGGGGATGGAAAATTAATTGTAAAGCCAGGGGACCACATGTCCCAGGAATACATTAGAAATGCCAAATACTAATGAGAAAGGAAAGCAGCTAAAATCCATAACAACTGGTTGCAGTAAACTGACCCAAAAAACAACATCTCTCTAGAAAACTGTTGGGCACAAGATATCAAATCCAAAAGGCATCTCCAGTGATGAGCAGTTTCATTCTTTGGGATGACCAGTGGAAATCTCTCCTCCCCAAAGACAAGGGACAATGCGCATGGCAGCACTGATGATGAGGACAGTGCCTGAAGGACCACCTACAGAAGAATGGGTCAGTTATTTGGACGTAACAGGCTTCCACGCAATGGAGTCCTGCACAGCAACAAGGATGAATGAGTGACACACAAACACAGCAACAGGAAGGAGTACCTCGAGTAAGAGACGTCAGACACAGGCCACACCACCGGTGCACTTCAGGAGCTGTCTTCTGTGGAGCAGCCGCTACGTTCATCAATAACCATACAACAACTAAGGTTAATATACTAATGGTGTAAGGAGGCCTTTCAACAATTATAGGGACTTAAATTTTAAAAGTTAACAAAGGACAGGGGGAAAAGCACAAATTGATATCAATATATAACACAGGAGAAAACACCCTACAGATGTATCATAAAGAAGCAAAAAAAGATGCAATAAAATTACTATTCACCTTTCAAATGGAAGTCTTGACTGGCAAGGGTAGCACAGACAGACATTGTAATAGACTGCAGAGACATAGAATTGCTACAACTGGGCAGGAGAGTTCGCTTCACAGTATGCACCAAGAACTTCAAAAGTACTCAAAGGCCTTAACAACTGACCTAACAGCACCATTAATTATAATTATGACATCTCATCAGTTTGGCAACTGCTTATTTCCAACCAATTATTTTGATTATCTTCTAACAACCAAATATGGTTGGCTGTTCTGCAATTCGAATTAATTTTCAGGGTATTTGAAGGAAAAAAATATGTCTTATTGACTTGAAATTTATTAAAGAAAATAATTACCATAATAAAGAGGGACAGTTATATATTTTATCAACTATTTCTATATATGTTATTGATCTTCAAGAATCTCATATCTTGTGTCTCTAGTCAACCATATTATATCACATCTAATTCATTTACTTATTATAACATTGTAAGCCTACTTATTTCTTCCATTATTTCTTAAATAGATCTTTTGAAACTGAGATGATTTGACTCCTTACTGAGAAAAGCAGCAACCAACTACTAACCCCAATAAATTGAAATTCATCACATAAAAAATAAATAAATAAGTACTCAAAAGCCTTGTGTGAATTTACATGGAAGAGCAATCAGAGATGCAGAAAGATTTTTTTTTAGAACCCGGGATTGACCTCAGGCCCTTGCGCTTGCCAGGCGAGCACTTATTCTACTGAGCTATCTCCCCAGCCCACACAGAGAAATTTTAAAGATGATTATCCCATGCCTTACAAAACTATGTGGAGGGAAAGTGCACCCCTAGGCAGGCCCTGGGGGAAATCCTTCCTCCCTTCACGGTCTCTGGCTGCAGAGCGCCCAAGTGTTCTGTGACTTCACTGGTGAGGAGGAGCCCTTGGGATCCACGGCCACAGCGGTGGTCAGGGTCAGGCTAAGAACATCACCGTAGTGTGACTGTCCTTAAGACCTGCTGTGAAGAAAGAGGCACCACTTACCACGTGCCCAGCCCACTTTTTCCTTTCACGATTTTCTTGACACATTTGATCGTCTCCTTTAAATTCGGATTCAGCAAAGCTGTGGAGACAACAAGGCGGATGATGCTATGGCATGCCAGGAAGGTGAGGGAGGCGCCAGGAAGCACCGCGGCACGTGCAAGACAACCTGGAGCAGCTCCAAGAATAAATCCATCTCTAGATTTCACTCAGACAGACCAAGTTATCTTTTACCAAATCCACTGGTGCTTTTCCTGCATTTCTCCTAATAATCTTTCTACTAAATACGTGCATACTGGGGCCATTCACCCACATTGGATGACCCAGCAGTGGAGATTGGCACACAAGCCCGACACATGCCCCCGCCCTCCACGGCCCCCAGGATTCAGCACCTCACGTGCTCTGTACACCAAGACCCACAGAGGTGGGTGCTGCTCAGTATGGTGTCCATGCACTGGAGTGTATAGGAGAAGGGCTTGAGAGTCACCCCCAGGAGGGGGCTGTCCCAGCACAGCAGCAGCGCTGGGTGCCCAGTAGGGTCCTGGGGACCAGAGTGCCTGTACTCCTACACTTCTTGTAAGATACAAATCTGGCTCTGCTGTGTTTCTCTCTCTGCCTCAACTGCTGAGTAGCTCGGGGTGACATGGAATGACCCAGCATAGGAACTGAGCTCGTCACTGAATGGGGCCATCTCCCAGTGGCCACCATTCACAGCAGGCACCACGTGACACTGCGTGCATTCTAGAAGTGGCCCAGGGCAGGGCTCACATTGTCCCCACCGCAGAGACGAGGGGGTTTAGGAACCAATGTTCCACTTGGGAGCAGCAGGAGGTCCCCCGCATCCTTGCCTCCCCACAAACCTGTCTCTCCTGATATCCTGAGCCCCAAGACCAGTCACAGGGCCAACATGCACCAGGCTCCCCGTGCTGGGCTCACCCCACGCCATTCCAGAGGCTGCCAGCCTTGCTGCCACCCGAACACCAGTCCAAGAGCCAACACACCAGCAGAGCCCCACCCTGCGGTGACAGAGGCTTCTCTAGGAGGCACTGGTCCCACAGAGATGAGGCCCTGTGGGGAGAGGCCGCACTTTGGAGCTTCCTGCCAGCTCCCCACTTGCCAGTATGGCCTGTGGCATGGCATGGCTTGCCCTCAGCCTCCCCAGGCCTCTGTCTCCCCATGTAGGGAAAGGGTGTGATCAAAGTGCCCAGCTCACAGCCCACAGGGCCACTGTGATGTTCAGGCATCCCTTAAGGGCTCAGGGGGACCTAGCAGGCCACGCATGCCAGAGCGGCCACAGCATGGGCCTGCAGGGAGAAGGTGCTCCGTAAATGCTCGTGGGAGGGAGTGGTGGGCAGCGCCTCCTCCTGCCACAGCTGCCGGCTGCCCCAACAGTGTCGGGCCAGCTTCCCTTGGGATAGCGGCTCTGTGTGCCCCAGCGATGGCCCTGCCTTTCGAAGCGGCATAGCCCGTCCCCTTAAGAAGCAAAGTGACAGCAGACGGGTGACAATAGATCCAGGGAGCCCTCTTGCTCCCCCACTCTTAGGCTCTGAGGGGCACAAGGGCTGCAGCCCCTCTTAACACCCCTCCCCTGCTCTGGCCACCTATGTGGGGCTCTCTGTTACCCCAAGCCTGCTCAGCCTCCAGCGATCTACTGTGGATGTGACCTCCTCTGCTCTCCCAAACTGTGCACTCGGGCCCCCCAGAGGCTACACCCAGTACCCTGGTGTGGAGTCAATCATCCCCACCTGAGCAAGCCACGTGGCAGAGGTTCTGGCCCGACTCACACCACTTGCTGTCAGGTATCTGGAAGAGGCCGTAGCCCAGGGAGTCATCGCGCTGGTTCTCATACACAGCCGAGGGATTGAACTTGCTCTCGAAGTAAGCCAGGCACACCCCTGGGACAGAGGGGTTGTGAGGCCAGCAGGAGGGCTGCGCAGGTGCCGGGGAGGCCCAGGGCCAGGCACACCCCTGGGACAGAGGGGTTGTGAGGCCAGTGGGAGGGCTGTGTGGGTGCCCCGGAGGCCCAGGGCCAGGCACTCACAGTTGGCCAGGCTGTAACCCTCGAAGTAGTCCAGGCCCCCATCACGCAGCTTCTGAGCCACCTCGCAGCGGCCCAGGATGCGGGTACCACCAGGAACCACGAGGCAGCCCAGGAGGGACAGCAGTGCGGGCACCCGTATCATTGCCCCCAGGCCTCTGCCCAGCTGCCCGATGCTGGCTCTGGGGGATGAGAAGCCCTGTGTAGAGGACATCACTCAGCATGCTCTGCAAACAGGCGGCCCCACTGCCCCATCCTTCCTGGCTCTTAGCCTGTGTCACCTCAAACATTGGCACCTCGACCTGCATTGCGTTTTGGGTATAGTTCTTAAAAATTATGCTACTCCATTGTTGGTGGGAGTGCAGACTGGAGCAGAAGTCAGCGTGGTGATGCCTCAAAAAGCTAGGGTCAGAGGGCTGACCCGACTCAGCCGTTCCCCTTCTGGGTATCTTCCCAGAAGAACTGAAACATCATACCACAAAGAAGTGTGTGCATTCCTGCTTACAGCAGCAGTTTGTCATAGCTAAATCCTGGGAACAACCCTAGGCCCATCGGCTGAGGGACGGATAAGAGAGATGTGGTCTTTTTATACAATGGAGTATTATTCAGCCATAAAAAAGATATACTGGAGGCTTTTACAGAGAAATGGATGCGACTGGAGACCATGCTCATAAATGAAGTAAGCCAGACATCGTATGTGTAGACATTGTATTGTCTCCCTAGGATAAAACCTGAAAGAGCAAATAAAATCTGGAAGTTACAATAGATATTGTGGAAGAGAAAGAAGCTACTCAGGGAGAAGGAATAGCTGGGATGAGAGAATATATATATTATATTATATAAGATAATTATGCTACTATAGTTCTATTGGTTTATTGAAAGGAACTGTTAATGCCTACTTTTGGACCAGTTTTGCATGCTTACATCTGTTATCTGAACAACTACTTTGAAGACAACAATATGCAATATAGCAGCTATCATTGAAGTCCTATCATCTTGTTTTTTGAAATTGTGTAGTTTCTAAATTTTTTTATTGTTTTATATTCTCATTAAAAGACAAAACTACTCAAAAATGATGGTAGGGCATGAGAGTGCCCCGTCGCCTGGGCTCCTCTGCTTCGCTCCTTGGTTTGCCTGGCAAGCACAAGGACCCAAGTTCAACCCCCAGTTCCACAAACACGCTAGGATTATAGTGTGCACCTCCACTCCCAGCTGTCTCATTTTGTGCCCTGCCTCAGCCCACAAACTAGAAGACACAACAGGAAGTCAGGACACACCTGCTTCCAGCACAGCCACAGCCCGTGACACTGGGCGGGTGGTCACCTCCCGTGTGTGGCATCCACCATGGGTCACCTGCGGGGACGGGCACATGGGCAAAACACCCTTTGCTCCTGAGATTGCCCTATGCAGGGCTGTGGCCATGGGATTCGAGGAGCTCTTCTCCTCGGCCTGACAGTAGCCAGTCCCTGCTAAGAGCAGGGGCCCAGACTAACTGTATCACTAGCGTAAAAGTGGGAAGAAATGTGTGTTCAGGAGTCATAAGAGCACACGCGTGAGGAGGCGCTGGAGCCCTGCGCCCCCTGGTGGTGCAGATGCGGCCATGCACAGGAGCCTGAGGACCCAGGGCCTGGACCCAGTGCACAGGACTCGGTGCCTGGTACCTACAGCAGTGCACTGCAGTGAGCTGTTCGTTTAGATTGAAAGCTCTTAAAGGTTCACAACACTGACTGTTATGGTTTATGTCTAGTTGTCCCCCCAATGCAATCATGGGGTGGGGACTTCTAGAGTTTGAGACTTGACTTATGATCCACTGGGATTATGTGTTTTAGTACTACTGGGATTATGGGTGTGGCCTAAGGCAGACAGGCTGAGGCAGAGAGCCTGAATGTAATATAAAGAGACAGAGACAATCTCTCTGAGTTGCTCTGTTGCTTTCTGCTCCCCTGATTGTTCCATTGCCTCTGTCACCATATTGTTGCTGTCCTACCACCACGAACTGCTGCTCTCTGCCATGTGCCACTCAGCCTTGGAGCCAGCCGAGTATGGACTGAAACCTCCAGCAACTGTGAGCTGAATAAACTTTTCCTTCCTTCACTTTGGGTGTTGGGTATTTGTCCCAGCAACAAGAGAAGAGTAACTGAGACACTGACCTAGAGCTGAGGCGAGGTTCTCAGACAGCCAGGATCCAGACACCCTCAGTGAACCCAGCAGTGACCTTAGACAAGTCACTCAACTGCTCTGTGCCTCAGTTGCCCCATCCTAACAGACTAAAACAGCAGGTGCCTAATCAAATTGACAAGAAAGTGAGTTAGGTCCACAAAGCCCTAAATTCCCTACAAACATCAGCTTTTCCGAGCCCTGCCTACACCATGAGCTTAGCTAGCATGAACTCCCATGCATCTGACTACAAATTTGAGGGCCTGCAGTGTGGTCCCAGAGCCCAGGGCCCAGCTCAGCATGGGAGAGGCCTGTGTGCCCTCCTCTCCCGTGCCCTGCCATCTATTCAGCAGGGAGCTTGGCCCTACGCACCACCCCATCCCGGCCTGATGAGTGATCTCTTATTGTCTCCCTCTCCGTTCTCCTCTCCCCTATGCCAGTCTCCACATCCATGAAGTTCTTTGAAACCTCTGCCACTGGACCATCCAGCACTTGCCATAGCCCCCCACCACCTTCACCTGGGTAGCTATTGAATGAATCAGAAGAGCTGTGGGTGGAGGTGCTGTCCCTCAGCTGTTCCCTGGCCTGCCCACCATCTCCCCTTACCAGGTCCAGCCCCAAAGCCCTGGGCACCTTCCTGGGTAGGAGACGAGGCCCCTACGCGCCTCGGTGTCTACTGGGGACAGTGCTCAGCCTGCTCTCAGCTCCTGGAGCTTCCGCTGCTGCAGCCTTATTGACTCAATCGCCTTCTCCCAAAAGCTTCAGAGCCCCGGTCCATCCCCATGACCCATGCTTCTAGATCCTTCTCTATGACATCAGCTAATGGGTGCTAGAACATTCCAAAAAGGAAGGTCACCGTTGCAACTGTGTTCGTCTTCTGCTGCTGCTGTCATGAGCTGCCACACATGTGGAGCTGGCGTAACACAGGGGCCATCGCTATTCACAGCTGTAGACTCAGAAGCCCATGGGCCTCAAGGGGCTGAAGTCTCTCTGGGCCTGGGTGCTGCTGGGCACGCTGCTCCCTCTCCCTTGGGGCTGGCAGCAGGAGCTTCCTCACAGCATAACTTGCCAGCCGTCAGCTGTGTGCCACCAAGGAGCTTCCTGCCCCAGCATGCCTTCTCTGCCACCCCCTGGGCTCCAGCTAGATTGCCCCCCCCACCCAGGTCGTCAATCAGATCTGCAAGTCCTCCTGCAGGAAGAGGTCAACTGGGGCAGGGCATGGACCCCCGTGGGCCAGGATGCCACCAGCCACAGCACTCCTCTTTGATTAACATAAAATGACAAAGTGGGTGTGGTGGCACATCCTATAATCCCAGCACTGAGGAGACTGAGGCAGGGGCATTGCGGGGTTGCAGATTGAATTCAAGCCCAGCCCGGACCATAGATTCCATTCAAAATATACAAATGATAAATAAAATAATAAAGTGGAGAATCATAAAACAAGTCAAGGTAAGCCATAAGCACCAAGTGTAGGCCCAGGTGTGCAGCCTGCCCAGCCTGCCCAGGGCAGGGCCCCATCCGAATGTCTGGTGTGGATTACACCACGCTGTATTCCCTTTCTAGCTTCCAGCTCTTTAAAGGGAAGCAAGAACATTAAATAGGCAAAGAAAGCAATATCACCTACGTCGTCCTGAATTTTCAAGATTCTGCAAACTGACTCCCCACTTGATCCTTTAGCCAAATACAAAGCCCTTAGCTCAGCTTGTATCGTGACCTTGAGCTGCAGGGATCAAGTCCCACTTGTCTTGGATGTGGTCGCCTGCCATCAGCGTTCTGCACATGGCTTTCCTATTGGTGCTGATGACAAAGTGGAATATATATATGAGGAATTGGACTCCAGACCTTGCGCTTGCCAAGAGGCACTGTGCCACCAAGCTATCTCCTGGCGATGTGTTTTTCCTTTAATCTGTGACTGGGTTTGCAAAGCCTGCAGTCCGTGGGTGCCCTCCTTACAGGGCCTCCTCTGTCTCCCCAGGTTTGCAGATTCCATTCCCATGAGACTTCCACATCCCCACTGAAGTGCAGATGGCTGGTATCTGGGGCCACTGGGAGGAACTGGGGGATACTGGGGGGCACTGGGAGGCACAGAGCCAGCTTCCCTCACCACCACAGTCTGAGGCCAAGCAGAGACCCAGAGGAATGGCTTGGGCAGGGCTTGTTGGCCAACTGCAGCCACGGGCCAGGCCCAGCCCACTGTTTGGACAGCAGTTTTGCTGAAAAGCATCCATGCCCCATCAACTTGCTGAGGTCTAACAGCTGATTTTGGCCTCAGTGGCAGACACGAGGAGTGGAGACAGAGACAGAAAAGATGGTAAGCCAAGACGTGATCTGCCAGCCCTCTGCCAAAACAATTTGCTGTGCCCTGGAGCAGCCTTGCTAGTCTTGTTTGGCCCTGGGCGTGTGCCCTAGGTTTGCCAAAGCCCTGTGTGGCCGGGCAAAGTTCACAGCACCTCCCTGTGCCTCAGTTTCTTCACCTGTAAGATGGTTGCTGCGAGGCTGAAGGGAGACGGTGTGCCTGAGCTCAGAGCCACCAGTGGCAGCTGCCAGGGGCTCAGGCCTCACCAGGACGGAGCCTGAGCCTGGTTGCAAGCTGGGCGAGAGGTGGGTTTCAGTCGCAGTTCGTCCGTGTGCTTCCTAGAAGGTCGGCCTTGAACCAGCAAAGCCTTTACCCTGTGTGATCAGCATGGAGCCCTAGGGCAGCTCCTCTTCTGCCTGCAGATGCAGGTAGAGCATAGGACAAAGGTCACCAAGTCACTGTCACAGAAATGGGTAAATCAAGGTCCAGCCATACAGCACCTAAGAGTTCAAGGCCAACCTGGCCTACTTCACAAGATCCTATCTCAAAAAGAAAGAAAAACAAACAGCCGAGTGCAGGAAGACCCACCTCTGCAAAGGCCAGTCAGGACAGGAACGTCCCCCCAGCCCCTCCGGCAGAGCGTGGGAAGGGGGCTCTGCCCTGCGCAGGGTCTGTTATCGGGTCCTGGGGTAGTGTGGGCTCCTTCTAGAGATTCTTTCCAAGTTGTTATTGTCCTGAACAAAGAATTGAACAAAACAAGTATAAAAGGCACCAAAGTTTTCTATTTACTAAAGGCAAGAGAAGTGACGTAGAGTGACGCGGGCACCGAAACTGCTTGCAGTGGCCAGGACCTCAGTGGTCGCATCTTTGTAGTCCCCACTCCTGGGACTGAGGGCGGATCCAGGCTGCCCCATCACAAGCCTGCTTGGTCTTACCCAGAAGCAGCGAAGGTTGCATGCTCTGATTGGTCCCAGCAGCACAGCTTGGAACTTCTGCGCATGTGTCCTGGATTTCTGGGCCTGCCCAGCCAGATGGATCCTCGGTTTCCCCACCTTTGCCTCTTCGCTGGCCTGAGGTAGCTGCTGCTGCTCCCTGAGAGCCCTGCCGCCACCACATGAGCCTCATTTTCCAGGATTAGGTGTGCGGGTTACTTTTCATATTGCTGGGACAAAACACCCAACGCCCCCAAGTTAGAGGAGGAAAGGGTTGTTTTGACTCAGTCTGTAAAGGTTTTGGTCCACTGTCAGCTGCTCCAAGGCATGGTGGCCTTGAAACAGGGCATGGCAGAGGAGAAACAGGCAGGGCAGGTAGGAAGCAGAGAACCCGACTGAGGGAGCAGGAGGATCTACTGCGCATGCGTCCTTCCAGGCCCCGCCCACAGGGAGCACCTGCTGCTCCAAGGTGGAAATGTGTCGTGGGAGAGCCTGGAGGAAGAGACAGCTGCCCACTCCCCTGGCTTCCAAGAAGCAGAGCAATCGGGGAGGAGTCAGGGGCAAGAACACCCTCCCAGGGACCAGCCCAGGGGCCACTTCCGAATGGGGCCCACCCCTGCTAGCGCCGTGAGCTGAGAGCTCATCTGTGGAACGATCCACTACAGAGTTCGGCGCGCCATGGCCCGGTCGCACACAGGAGGCTTTGGGGAGCTGCTTTTCCCCTGCCCTGCCAGGCGACTGTGGACTGAAACTTCTGTGCATTGTGAGCTAAGTGAGCCTGACACTGCCCTCCCCTACTGGCATGCAGAGCAAACGCGTCCCAGCGAATGTGGGCAAATGCAACTGTGTGCTCAGAGACAGGGCTCAGGAGTGTCAGAGGGCAGAGGCAATGTGCCCGGCGCTAGGCCTGAGCGAGGCCCATCACGCTGCTCTTGTAACTCAAAACAAAGCAAATTTTCGAGAGGGCCAGAGTCACACACACCTATAATCCCAGTCTTCTGGGAGGCTGAGGCAGAAGGATTGCAAGTTTGAGTCAGCTGGCACAACTCAGTAACACATCAAGACCCTATCTGGAAAATAAATTTTTAAATGCTGCGGATGCAGTTCAGTCTGAAGGCCCTGGGTGAAATCCCTGTGCCACAAAGAAGTAAATTTTTAAGGAGCCTAAACGGAAAAGGGACTCTAGAGTCGTGTCCCTGTCTCTACTATTTCCTAGGGCAACTGCAAATACATTGTTTATTTCTCTTTCTCTAACTCCTCAGCTGTACAACATCAACAATAACTTTTGTGGAAATCAAATATGGTGAAAACTAGATATGATAAAATGCTTAACACAGAGCCTGTCGCATGCTAGATGCTCAGTAAGTAGTGCTTCTGAAATTAGAATGAGGAAGAGGAGGAGGACAGAGGGGAAGAGGTGGGAAGAAGGGGAGAGAGAAGCCCCTCGCGTGCCTTCCTCCTGTGCAGCCATTGGCAGTCGTGATGACAGCTCACAGGACACCTTTGCTCGGGATGAGAACCCTTCCTGGCCAGGAGGGACAGCAGGACATTGAGACCAGGTGGACAGTTGGGACTCAATTATCTCAGGGCAAGTTGGAAACCCTTCCTTAATGAAAATAGAAAACAAAGTCAATTTTTTTATTATTTTAACAAGATTAAAAACAAAGCTATTGGGCAAAGCAGTCAACAAAGCCTTCAGCAAAGGCTGCTATTACCACCTCACCAGCCTCCAGGGAGTTTTCCTGAAGATGCCAGAGGACAGCCACCCCCTCATCACATCAGCCATGAACTGCCCAGCCCTGGTCCCCAGAGCAGCCAGGGGTCGGCTCCCACAGGTGGACAGGCCTGGTCGTCCATGGCAAGCCCCAAAATGCTCTGCAAGTTCATTCTGATTTTCAGTCATTTGTCATCTGTAATTCAGGGTGACTTAGATTTGGCTGGAGTGAGTCTCATCTCTTGTGGAAGCCAAGCACCTGGCTCAAGACAGAGTTTCTGACTGGGGAGGGGGGGATCCTCCCAGTGTCTTACCTATCATCAGAGCCTCTCTAGCCCTGGCCCTCGCTGGACATCCCTGAGCCCTGGCACAGAAGAGCCCCACCACCCTTCCATCTGTGCAGTGTGTGTGAGACAGGGCCAGAGACACAGACCCTGGCCAGCTGGTCCTCAGACCCTGCCCTCCTCCAAGACAGAAGTCCACTTCAGAACAGGCTCGCTTGCCCATTTTCAGAGTTGTCTCTTGCTGCAAAGCCATCCGTGAAAACTCCTCACGCAGAGCCCCTCTCTGCAAGCCGAGCTACCTCCCCTCTCCACAGGGCCCTATCAGCACCGCCTGACGAGACAGAAGCAGGGCCCGGGCCAGGGGTTGAGGGCTTCTGAGACTCAAAGAAAGAGGGTGGCCATACACTGTGGTCACAGGTGGCCAAAGCCACATATGCTTATGACAGTTAATCTTTTATTCCAGTACTGGGGAGGATTGGTACAGGCCTTTGCCCTGCACTGTGGTCCTAACTGTTATCTTTTGAGACAGAGTCTCACTGAATCACTGGCTTGCCAGGACTGAGAAATCCTGTCTCAGCCTCTCCAAGCTGGGATTGTGGGTGCACACCCTCTGGGTGAGCCATGGGCTACTTTGGGGTCTCTACCTGGCCCCTGACCCCTTCTATCCTCCCTGCTTCCAGGCCCCCATGAGGTGTGCAGTTTTCTTCCACCACACCCTTATCCCTTGATGGAGGGGTGGCCAAGCGTGGACCAAACCCCCTGATACTGCACGGAGATAACCCTTTTCCTTGCAGCTATGTGTGCCAGGCGTGTGGTACCGACCTAACATGGGACCCCTTCCTTTCAAAGAAGTAGCCCTGCCCCAGCCAGCAGTAACGTCCAGCTCACTTGTGGCTGGGACCACAGAAGGTGAAGGAGGGGAGGGGCTGAGGGAGACGCTTCCTCGGTGGAAAGACAGGGCCGAGGGAGCAGCAAGGCCGGGCCGAGGGAGCAGCAAGGCCTGCCCGAGGCTCCTTGTGTTCTCCTTGGGCCCAGCTCTGCTGTCATTCCCTGCTCTAGGCCCAGAGGATGGCACTGACACTGGCACTGACTCAGAACCAATGTCACAGACCCTGGGTAAGGACCAGCAGCCACCCCCAGAGTTCTTGTGTAGAGGACAAAGGTGCCAGCCTCCTGCGGCCACATGCCATTCTTGGCCTCTAAGAAGCACCCCTATCTGAGTCAAGGGTTTTGTATAAATCTGCCACACATTTACTTCAAATCTAGGTATGCTTAGCTCTGGTGCTGCTACCCAGCTGAACAAATACTCAATTGCATCAGAAAGCAAGCCTCGGGGCCGGCGAGATGGTTCAGTGGTCTAAAGCGCCTGCTTAGGAAAGCACAGGCAACTGCAGGGACTGCGGTTCGATCCCCGGCACCACATGCTGCACCAGCCCCCACCACCAGGGCAGGCTGAGCCAGCCACAAAATAAAAAAAAAATAAAATAAAGAAACAAACAAACACAACAAGCAAACAAACAAATAAATAAATAAATAAAATTTAAAAAAAAAAAAAGAAAGCAAGCCTCCCCCTCTGCGGCACACGCTAGGCATCTTTGTGCGGGGTGAAGGGCATTCACAGCCTTCAGGGGCCAGGGGGCTATGGTCTTTTCTGAGCACTCCTCTCATACCTCATGTGGGATACAGCCTCCCTTGGGATCAGGCTGTGTGGAGAGAAACACTGCCCAACACGACATGCCAGCACCAGTGTTGTCCAGGAGGTTGCAAGCTCACATCACAAGACAGCAATGGGGATCAAATGACCTCTACCAGTAGAGGAGGCCACAGGGCCCTGAGCCAACTGGGCCTGGAGAGGACACAGCAAGGCCCTGGCCTATATGGCTCTGTTCATGGATATGGGACTGTGAGAGCCAGGATGAGGCCCAGGAGCCCTAGGGACATGCAAGATATAGCCCAAGCCTCCAAATCCCACAACCCCTGCCAGGGACAGAGGCAGCAGGCAAATCATTAGAGTTGGGAGCCAGGCTGGGCTGGGTTCAGTCATTCATGGAGTCTAAGCTACAGGAGGGAAAAGAAAAGAGAGGGAGGGAGAGGAAGGGAAAGAAAGAGAGGAAGGGAAGAAAGGAAAGGGAGGAAGGAACAGAAGGAGGGCGTTGTAATGTTCTGTGTCAGTGCCAAAAGGAACGAGAAGATCTGATGAAGGTAGCTCAGAGGACTGAGATTCGGCCCTCAGTGAGCAAAGAGCCCCTGAAGCAAGTCGGCTTTATTTAGGGTAGTCAGCAGTATCTCATGCACAATCACCTCAGCAAAGGAGGACCATGTGCTTAGTCATGAACACGACATCGATCTCATTAAAGTAAAGGGGGACCACGGTCTCCATCAACTTCCACCCCTTCCCTATCATTGGGTTCACTCAGGGGTCAACCAATAGCATTCCAAGCAAGGGAGAAAGCAACAACTAGAGTCCACAGGTGAAGCTGCCATCCATCACCTGGAGTCTCAGCTTTCCAGGATTCCCATATTCCAGCTTTCTGGGATTTTCAGTAACAGACCACAGCTGTCCCTGGGCCCTGTTTATTACACTCTGTTTCTTGAAATGCTAGTCAGGTTACAGGAGGGAAGA
>PVKN010000387.1:50414-81261 GCA_004027915.1 Capromys pilorides | reverse complement strand
GGGGGGGGGGAGAGAGAGAGAGAGAGAGAGAGAGAGAGAGAGAGAGAGAGAGAGGAGCAGAGATCAGGAATGTAAAACATTCTTGGGCTGGCGAGATGGCTCAGTGGTCTAAAGTGCCTGCTTAGGCAAGCTTAGGCAGCCACAGGGACTGTGGTTTGATCCCTGGCACCACATGCTGTGCCAGCCCCACCCCCAGGGCAGGCTGAGCCGGCCAGAACACAAACAAATAAATAAATGAGATTTTAAAAAGTATAAAAAATAAACTTAAAAAACAAAACATTATTCTTTTAGAAGCATTTTTTTTATAATTTATAAAGTACTTTCACAAACATTACTTGAATTCATGAAAACACCAGCACTGAGCAAGGGATGGAGGGAGGAAGAGGAAGAGGAGGAAAGAAGTCAAAGGAATGAAGATGCAAGGGGCTCGCAAAGTAGCTCAGTGGTCTGAGCGCCTGCTTAGGCAAGCATAGGAGCTGCAGTTCAGTCTCTGGCACCACATGCACACCAGACCCATCCCGAGGGCAGGCTGAGCCAGCTATAAAAAAAGAAGAAGAAAAGAAAAAGAAAAAATCAAAGACGCATTCTGTGTGAGCACTAACTCACTGTGATTATGGACTGCACACATGAGTTAATAAAAATGGTTAAAAAGTCAAAAATAAAACCAATGAAAGAAAGTATGCAAACTGAGGGCAATTCATTTTTTACTAAATGCATTCATCTGATGCAAATTTAGTTGCTGCAGTAAATTAATTTTTAAAAAAAGCATTCCTACCTTGGGCAGCTTTTAATCCACTAGACATGTTGGACAATGTGCCACTGGTGATTATTATTTCCCTAGGATTTTACATGATGCTGGCTAATGGCTATGTGGATATTTATTTCCATGTATCTGATCAAAAGTGATATGAACATTTAGTCAGATGTCTAAGTTCTGAAATCCTCACTCTTCCCTGAAAATTTCCTTTTCTTCCTAGCATAGCCTCTCTCTTCTCTCAATGACACTGCCATTCTTTAAGACTTAAAGATCAGAAATGTTTATTTTCTTTTTATTTGTTTCTCCCCTGTAAACTTATGTCACACAGATTTTGACAGTTTTGTTCAGTGAAATGTCGACCACATATTAAGTATGCAGGAATGTTCCTTTATTGAATTGATGCAGTAAATATTTATAGATTTTCATGTTTTATAATTTAATTTTTACTATCAATCCTTTTATACAAGAAGTATCAGTGTATTAAGGTGGGCTAGCTGCCATAACAAACAGAATTTGACTTTCTTTCATGTAATAAATAGCACAATGGGAGTTGCCAAAAGGTGACCATCCCAGGGTGAGTCAGGGTCTTAGGCTCCTTCTATCTTGTGGTTCTTCCTTGCCTTGCACCTCAGGATTTTCTCCTGGATCCTCTATAACCATCCCCAAAGAGAGAAAGTCTAGGACCACGGAAGGAGTTCTGAGGTGCCAGGGCGGAAGTGGCCGACATCCCTTAATATTCATGTTGTGCTCGCTAGCGCACTGCTGCGTGGCTACACCTAATGCAAGGGAGACTGGGCATGAAGTCCATACGTATTCCAGCGAGGAAAGGAAGGGCGGGCTGCCGCAACTGCCATGTTTTAAAGAAGAAAGATGAGAACTAAAGAAGTTAGATTCTTGCCTTGGATCTTACAGTCAATAAGTTCTAAGACTAGGATCAGAACCCTGATGAGCCTCTGTAGAGAGCCCTTCCTGGGCCTTGCTCTCTTGCTTGAGGAAGTTCTTATTTGTCAACCCATGGCAACTTATTGGAATCCTAACAAGGAACTCCAGTCTCCCATTTCCAGTGCAACCCATCGCCAGAGCAAAGACACTAAGGTTTATTTGTAGTTGTGGGGAGCCAAGGGGGTCCTGAGTCTAGCTAGTAGAATGGTTAACTGGAACCAAGGCCTTGACCCAGGCCTTTAATTTGTGAAGAGAGGAGTGGCTTGAGGGTGAGTGACTGTGAGAATGGCAGGAAGTAGGTGAGTGCTGTGATCTGGGCTACGTAGGAGGCCTGAGATCACCTTTGCGATGTGCAGGGAGAAGGATACACGCAAGGAGTGATCTGTGTAACATGACCGAGGAAGTATCTAATGTGTAGGGTTGGTACTTCAGCTCTGCCGTGTAATCTTCTATGCCCTGGGCAGTTGTAGCCTCTTATCTTGAGGCTAGATCCCAGTGGACATCATGGAGCCTGGTTCTCCATCCTGCCTGGCTTACTCATGTCTCGTGGGAGCTACAGGGGTGGGTAACACTGTCTTTGTTTCAAAGACAAAGACCTTGGCTGGACCAATTTGATTTACTGAAGGCCACGAGAGGAATAAAGAAGTCCTAGCCAGCTCTGTATGCATCAGTCCATGGAAACCGTGCCCGGGTTAGCAACCAGGAGACAGCTGCTCCTCTTCCAAGGACAGCGTCCAGCCTGGCCCCCACCGTCCTCCTCCAGGGCCAGGTTCCTTCCTCCTTAGCACACTGCCTAAATACACAGCTGGTCATCTCTGAGTCTTCACTTGAACCTCTGCCAATCAGCCTCAACTTTTCCTTTCCAGCTGCTCCTGGACAGGGATCCTAAGGGCTTCTTTCCAGGACTCTGACATTCTGAACAAAGAATCAGACAAGACACTGAAGAGAAAGCCAGGGTGCAGATTTACTGAAGGCAAAAGAAAATACGTTGCCATAGGACAGGAACCGCCTGGTGAGGAAGGCTCAGGGTGGCCCTGAGTAAAGGGAAAAGAGCTTTTAATCTCCAAAATATACCTCGGCTGGCCCCACCTCATGTGACTATGGTAGTGGGACAACTGCCCTATCAAAACTATTGTTGAGCCAGGTGTGGTGGCACATGCTTGTAATGCCAGCACTTGGGAGGCTGATGCAGGAGGATTGGTGCAAGTTTGAGACCAGCCTGGGCTACAAAAGTGAGCTCAAGGCCAGCCTGAACTGCATAGCGAAACTCTGTCTCAAGAAGACCAAAAAAAACCTATTGTTGGCCTCATGCCAGGTATAAAGGAAGGATTAGACATAGTGCTTTTGATTGGCTGGGCCCAGATCTAATGAAGCATTAGAAATAGCATCTTCTGATTGGCCCCACAAACAGCACTAAATTCTCTGGAAGGAGGAGGGATAATTTCCTGATTGGTCCAGTGAATGGTGCCCAAAGGCCTAAAACCGGAGTGATCCGGTCCCACCTTCTCGCATCCTCCCCTCTTGAACTTGTGGCCCTTTTTCCTTCCAATTCACCCCAGGCCTCACCTCCTGCTTCGCAGCTCCCTTCGCGTGGAGCTCCACGGCTCATTCCCCACCCTCTCATCTCTCATCTTCTGCACGTCTGCCTGCCCCTTAGCCAGGACCTCACCCAAGGCTGTGTCACCCTTAACTATCCCCGTCCCTTCCCCTTGAGAATCTGCCTTCTACCATTACCACGCCACCCTCCCTGTTTCGAGGTTTCACTTTTGTGGACTTGCTGTTTCACAAGTTTTCAAAAATTATTAATCTAAATTATTTATCATAGGTTTATTGCTGTATCACAGGATTTTGTAGTAGTGCATAGTACTATATACATATTTATACGCATAGTAGTTATGGTTTTAATGATTTTGCTTAAAAATTTTAAAATATATGAAAATGTTAACTATAACATATTAAAAGAATACTAATCAAAATTAAATACGTTTACAGTATTTCTTTAACAGACTAATACATACCGTACCTACCATATAAGTATGCTGTTAAAATTAAGTAGGTTTACAAGTTTAGAAAATAATTAAGAATATTAGAAGTGTTTTTAAAAGTGTGGGAAAGGACCGGCCAGATAGTTCTGTTGATTAAAGCGCTGGTGTGGCAGAGTGCAGTGGTCAGGGTTCAATGCCCAGTGCTCGGTGTCTCACCCCACCCCTGGGGCGCGCTGAGACGGCAATTGAGACTGTGGTGGTGGTGGTGCACACCTGTGATCCCAGCTCTCGGGAGGCTGAAAACAGGAGGCTCACTGCAAGTCGAATCTGTGTGGTGAGACCTTGCAGACTCTATTAAATACTTAAAAAAAAAAATGACCTTATGCCGATATTATGATTTCCCACATTTTATCCGTGAGGACACTGGCGTGGGAAGGTTTGCAGTCCTGGCTTGCTTGGGGTCACACGGCAGTGTAGTAGCAGAGTCAGACTAGAGTCAGGCTGGACTCACTGCCAAGCACAGGCTCCTGCCACGAGGCCACCCCTGAGCCCACGCCAAGCCCCCCGTCCCAGGGCCTCTGGGTAGACCAGAGATCCTATCAGCAGCAGCCTTTTATCTTACTCCCTTCCCACTCCTCCTCTTCCTGTTTTTCTTAAGATTGACAGGCAAGCATTTACTGATAATTTTATCTACCATTAGACCTGTCTCTCCAAATAATTCAATGGCAGAGGCCAGTGGGGGCCACCCTACGGCATACGTGTTACTTTTGTTTCAGGGAAAAATATTTTAATCAATGACTTTATTTTTTCTAGACTAAAAAACCTCAGGATACTGGCCTCATCAAAGTGTTGGCACTTTTTGATAAATAAGTGGGCTTGGGGTTGCACTGGTCTCAAAAAGGTTCGTCCGTCGCTGGTTTAGGCTGTCCCTTGCTGTGCATTCCCGCTGTCTTCTGAACCCTGGGGCATTTTTCTTTAGAAAACTGATAGAACCAAGGAGAGAAAGGCTGGTGTGGCGAAGGCCGGGTAGGAGGCCTATTTTCAGCTGTGATCATGTCGTGGATGGAACTCCTAAAACTCCCTTGCAGCTGGGACTTCCCAGGTGTGTATTAGAATTATAGCCATTACTCTGTGCAGGCAGGTGTCCTGGAAAGGTGTTATGTGGGCCTCATCTGCAGTGTATGCCCTGTGGCACTGTTCACACATGCAGTGACCTCTGTTGATGGCTTCTGGAAAGTCACGGGGAATCAGAGCTCACCGGTCGGTCGATTCTTCTCTTTCTTGATTGTGTTCTGTTCTGATTGGCTGTGCGGAGTTGTGCAACCCCTTGGAATGTGTTCTGTGCTCCCAGCTGGCTCCCAAAGGCGAAGGATCAAGTCAACAAGCCCTGTGATGTAATGTTCAAGCTTAAACCCTGCCGAGGTAACTCAGCAGAGCCATTTGCCCTTCTGGAAGGGGACAAGTCAGGTCTGGCAGCAGGAGTCTAACCAGGACACAGAGAGAAGACAAGAGGCTGGAGGCTGTTAAAGAGCAGCACCCACGCTGGTGCCCGACCCTTGGCAAAGCCGTCCCTGGGAGCCGAGAGGGAGACCGTTAAGTCATGAGGCTCGTGGCCGCCCTTGTCCTCTTGTGCTCCAGGCTGTTTGCAAGCCTGACCCAGGAACCAGACTTCCAGGAAATTGGTTGCGATGACAAGGAGGTGTTTGAAGCTGTGGATGTCGCTTTGAAGAAGTACAACCAGGAGAGCCCCAGTGGCAACCAGTTTGTACTGGTCCGCACGACCGAGGTCACCAAGACGGTGAGTGGGCAGGATGTGAGTTTGAGGTCAACCAGGATTGCTACTGACTGGGAACCCAGCACTTGCTCTCTCTGACTCTCTCTGCATCTCTGTCTCTGTCATTCTCTCTGTGTCTCTCTCTGTCTTTATCTCTCTATTTTTGTCTCTCTCTGTCTCTGTCTCTCCCTCTCTCTCTCTCTGTCACTCCCTCTCTTTCTCTGTCTGTCTCTATCTCTCTGTGTCTCTATCTCTCTTTGTCTCTCTCTGACTCTGTGTGTCTCTGTCTCTCTCTCTCCCTGTCTGTCTCTCTCCTTCTCTGTCTCTGTCTGTCTCTTTCTGTCTCTCTCTCCCTCTCTGTCTCTCTGTCTCCCCCCCACCCCGCCTGTGTCTGTCTGTCTGTCTGCCTCCCCCAAACCCCACCCACTAACACCTACCAGAGAACCAAAGGAGCTTACAGCTCTCAGAAGCGCTACCATCCTTGGCCTTACAAGTAAAGGGCGGGGTATGTCCAGCCCTCTGGCAGCCAGGGTTGGCTTCCTGAGGGGTCAGCAAAGCAGGATGTCAGGATGAATTGAAACATTTACTAAATGGAGAAGCTGGGTGGGAGCTGAGCTGAGCGGGGCTCAGCCTGAAGTGAGAGGACTCACTGCGTGTCTGGCCTTAGACTAAGACATAAAACCATAAAAAGCTCCAAGCCTTCGCTAGGAGGAAGTTCCTTGTAAGATGTGTCTTCAAGGGGTTTGCAAGGTTTTACTACATTAGACAAAATATTTACTATGAAGTCTGAATTCATCAAAGTTAACAGCAAAGTCTTAGTGGGTTCTTGACATATTTGTGCTCCGTTGCAAGATGCACGAATTACAGAAATATAGGTTTTTTTTTTAAAAAAAAAACTTTATTTATATTATGGCGGGCTCAGCCTGCCCTGAGGGTGGGGTTGGCACAACATGTGGTGTGTGGGGGGGGTGTTACTGAACTACAGTCCCTGTGGCTGCCTAAGCTTGCCTAAGCAGATGCTTTAGACCACTGAGCTATCTTGCCAGCCTGAAATACAGTTTTTTTAAAAAAGAGTTTGTCTGTGTGAATCCATTTCAACATTATTTTATTTATTTTGTTGTTGTTGTTTTTTGAGACAGGGTCTCACTAAGTTACCCAGACTGGCCTTGAACTTTATTTATTTATTTATTATATATGGCCTGCTCAGCCTGCCCTGGGGGTGCAGCTGGCGCAGCATGTGGTGCTGGGGGTTGAACCGCAGTCCCTGTGGTTGCCTAAGCTTTTCTAAGCTGGCACATTAGACCACTGAACCATCTCACCAGCCCAAATCAATTTCAATGTGAGTGACTATGTCTCTGGATTAGTAAGCAAATGGCAGGGAAAAAACAAACCCAACCATGTGACATTAAGAAGACAAAGGATGATGATGAAAATATGTACTACAACCATTGTTAAATTTTTGTCCTTGTTTTGAAATTCTGTGCTATGTGTACTCTTGCTTGTTACTCTTTTTCTATCTTTGTTTCTGCTATTTTTACTCTTTAAAAATTTTTTTAAAAATAAATAAAAAAATAATGTTCTGCATACTCTGAGATGCTAAAAGAAAGGTTTTAGAATGCTTTCATCAGAAAAATGATTAATGTTCAATAAGATGGATATGCTGACCATCTAAACATTGCACAGCATATACATGTATTGAAACCCCACATGATATGCTATAAATATGTATAGTTTTTGTCTGAATGTATTACCTTAAATATAAATTTTAAAAAAGAAAAAAAGAGATAAAGGAAAAAGCAGTGGACTTTTTGCTTTTGTTTCTGTTTTTTTTTCTCAGAAAGCAAACTCGACTCACTTTGCCAGTCCAGTACGATTGCGTAAAAGGGCGCAGCCTCTGGGCGCGTCTGCGCGGTCTTCTTCATCGGCTGACACCTGCGGCCAAAAGCTGGTTCGGCTTTAAAATGTCCACATGGCTCTTGTCTAGGCTCACGCTTCCGTGGGGTATAGCTCCTTGATAGGCCTGCGCTAGCACACTGCAACCAGGCGGGTTCTGAGCAAGCAGGGAGACAAGGAGGCCAGGCGGGCCTTGCCTTCCTGGAGGGTGAGGCTCCAGAGCCAGGCCCCAGAGCGCCCAGGGACTGCCGGGTCTTAGCTATGAAGTGAGAGACTTGACAGCGCCCCTTTGAGGCCCCTTCTTGCTCTCGTGTCCGAAGAATCTGCCTCTTTTTGAGAGAGAGAGTGTCTCGCTATGCAGTTCAGGCTGGCCTTGAGCTCACTTTTGTAGCCTAGGCTGGTCTCAAACTTGCACTGATCCTCCTGCCTCAGCCTCCCAAGTGCTGGGATTACACTAGGCGCTACCACGCCCAGTCTCAATTGCCCCGTGAGCTGGACTGGCATTGCAGGGCTGGGGATCGAACCTCCAGGCGCTTTAATCCACTGAACTATTTGGCAGGCCTTACTTAGCTCTGAGCATGACTTTATTTTACTTCATTTTTTGTATTATGGCCAGCTCAGCCTCACTGGGGGTGGGGCTGGCGCAGCATGTGGTGCCAGGGATCGAACCGTGGCCCCTGCGGTTGCCTCAATTTTCCTAAGCAGGCACTTTAGACCGCTGGCCCATCTCACCGGCCCAGGATATCACTTTTTGAAAAAATGTATATATTTAGAATTCTCTATGTAGCTCAGTCTCATAGTGATCCTCCTGTCTCAGCCACCTCAGTGCTGGGATTACAGGCATGCGCCATCATACTCAGTCTCAGTGGTCAGCTCACATACCCTGGGGTGGGGCCGGTGCATTATGTGGTGCTAGGGACTGAACCTTGATCCCTATGCTTGCCTAGGCAAAAGCTTGGTCCACTGAGCTATCTTGCCAGCCCTTTAACATCACTTTTAATCTTTCAACAAAATATTTGTAGCTAAGGGCCAGGGAGATCACTCAGTAGAATTAAGTAAGGTGGTGTGCACCTATAATCCCAACTACATGGGAGGCTAAAAGAGAATTACAAATTCAAGGCTATGGGGCTGGGGAGATAGCCCAATAGAAAAAGTGTTTGCCTGGCCAGCACAAGGGCCCAAGTGTAAGCCTTGGTCCTACAAAAAAATAAAAAGAAAAAAAGAAAAGAAAACAAATTCAAGGCTATCTTTAACAACTTGATGAGATTGTCTCAAAATAAAACATACACATTTTTATAAGTATTTTTCCAAGAAAATATTTATAAAAATATGAATATGTTATTGCAATGGATATTTGGCTCTCATTTGAATCAAATCAACATCTATGTTTATAACTATGCTGGAACTCCCTCAAATTATTTGCTGTTTGGTCAGTTGGTTAAATCCCAACTATACTGGGCTGCTTTTTTTTCAGGTTAACCTGGACGTGTTTTATTCTGTCAAGTATGAAATCAAGGAGGGTGACTGTCCGGTTCAAGGTGACAAGGCCTGGCATGATTGCGACTACAGGGACACCGAGGAAGCTGTAAGTGTGCTGGCTATGCTCATGCCTCCAGGTCTCTCCATCCGAAAGCTGGACTTATTTTGTAAAATTCATTAATGTTTAAAATGGATACATAAACGCATAACAACTGTGCCGCCAAGCGGATGCCACGGGGAGCTTTGGTAGAAATATGCACGCCACGGTGTTAGATCAGGTCTAGCACCGCCATCTCCTCAACCTCTGACTCTTTCTTTGCGATGACAACACGCAGCCTTGCTCTTGTAGCTGTTGGGCACGTGCGGTGCCAGCTGCTCTCTGCAGTTAGCCTCCTTTGTGGCAGTGCCCACAGCCTTGTCCTTCCATCTAATGTAACCAGTGCCCACTTGCCAACCTCCCCACTATCCTCCCTTCCCATCTGACCCAACCCCTGAGCCCACCGTTTGTCCTTGGCTTCTGAGATCAGCCTTTTCAGTCTGCATGCCAGTGTAGCTCTGCAGTCTTCATCTTCCTGTGCCTGATTTAATTCTCAGGACGTGTTTTCCACTTCCATTCTGGTTGCTGAGATGACAGAGCTCTGCCCTTTTCACCGCTGAACAGTATTTCACTCTGTGCACATACCACATTTGCTTGACCCGTTCAGCAGTTACGGATTTCATTTGATTCGCACAGGGATAATTAATATTGCTGAGTCTGGGGCCGTCGAGATGGCTCAGCGGTCTAAAGCACCTGCTGAGGCAAACTTAGGCAACCTTAGGGACCACGGTTCCATCTCAGGCACCACATGCTATGCCAGACCCACCCCCAGGGCAGGCTTAGCCGGCTATAACATAAGTAAATAAATACAGTTTAAAATTGCTGAACCCTTTTTGTAAGGCCATATATAAACCTTTCAGAGTATAGGTAAGTCGGACACTGGATACGTGTGTTCTTGTACAAACAGAAAAACCATAGCCGAGCCCCAGTGAAACACTGTGAAAGCCCTTCCGCAGGGACCCTAGGTCAACCAGAACATGTGAGTCGCATCCCAGATCACAACTGGGGCTAAGCTCAGGGTCTGGCGAGGCGCATCGACGCTTGGCTGCACAGGCCTGGGGACAGGTCCTGCCTTTGCTTCTGCCTGGGGGGTGATGGCCATCAAGCTGCTGGAGCTCTCTGAACCGGAGGCTCTACCCGCCCAGGGCACGGCTGGAAAAGACAGCCTCTTTCAGTGGTCCATGGATTCCCCCTCCGCCAGAACACCCGCATCCTGTTTGTGGTTTGGAAATGACAGTGGCTCGCAGTTGTGACACAGCCCTGGCCTTCCAGTGATGGAGTAGAACTGCGGGGCTGGCTCTGTCCCCCGGTGACCTCATTGGCAGGGGAAAGGATTAGATGCTGTGCCTCCCCCTCCCCCACTGCATCTCTCAGGGCTGTGCCAGTGAAGAGAAGGTTGCTGCATCCCAATGAAATACTCTCTGTCACTTAGAAGTCTAATGACCATGACCAAAAAAGACATAGGAAGCAAAAGAAAACAAAAAACCACTGTTCAGTTCAGGTACAGTGACCAGGTTGTTTTCAAGAGCCTGAGGAAGAAGAATCGCAAGTTCGAGCCCAGACTGGGGAACTTGATTTGGTGATAGAGGGCTTGTTTGGCCTGCAGGAGGCCCTGCCTTCATTTGCCAGTGTTGGGCATAAAAGCCACTGCTCAGCGACAACCAGGGGACTGGTGCCGCTTACTAAGTGTTTACGGTACAGTGGCCTCTGCTAGAGGGGACCACGCTGCACTGCGCTCTTCCTGATGGGTTAAACGTAAAGCATTCAAACAGTATTCATCTGCCGCAGTCGAGAGGTGAACCAAGCGGAGAGCTCGCAGGCAGGGTCTGAGGAGCTGTGTACGTCAAATTTTTTTTAAGAAAAGGAACACTTCACTTTCCCCTTCTTTTGTTTTTCATTTATGTATTTGGTACACGGTCTCACTCTGCAGCTCAGACTCGTAGTGATCCTCTTGTTTTCAGCCTCCCCAGCACTGGGATTACAGGTGTGCACGCGCGCGCGCGCGCACACACACACACACACACACACACTCCCCAGACTCAGTCGCTGACTCAGCATACCCCCAGGGCAGGGACAGGGCAGGGGTAGGGGTGGGACTGGCTTGGCGTTTGGTACCAGGGATGGAACCCTGGTCCCTGCACTTGCCCAAGCAGGCGCCTAGTCCACTGAGCTATCTCTTCAGCCCTCCCCTTCTTTTTAAAGAACTTCGTATTTAGAAATGGTCTCGGACTCCTCCTTGGAAGGATTAGGATAAATGTCCTCTTGCTTCTCTCTTAGGCCACTGGAGAATGCACAGCGACTGTGCGGAAGAGGAAAAATAACAAATTCTCCGTGGCTGCCCAGACCTGCCACATTACTCCAGGTAGTGGATGTGGGGGAGCGGGGGGCTGCCTTGGGGAGAGGGAGAAAGTAGCTATTTGTGGGTGCCAGAAACAGCTTATTTCAGGCTGCTGTTCCCTGGCAGAGGGTGCAGCGCAGTGTTGGGGTGCACGAGTACACTGGTGGGGCGCAAGAGCCTGAGGTAAGGCCCAGCGGATGTCAATCAACCCTCAGAACTCTCTCTTTCTTGCTGGCCCTGTGTAAGGGGCATGAACAGGGGACCTCGGGATGGAAGAGCTGGCCCGACCTGTCTTCCGCATTACAGACAGCGACCTCCTCGAGCTCAGGCCGGGCCTGCAGTCATTCCGAGTCCCTTTCCCCTTCTTCACTTTTCCTTCTTTAGAAAGAGAGGTCACAGTACTCCCACCTGACAGGAGCTATAAAGCTGAAGAGACGCTCATATGCCTGAAGGCACAGCACTTGGCAGTCCTGATAATACACTCATGAAAGTCTGCATTAAAATAGTGGTTCATGGGCCAGGGAGATAGCTCAGTGGATCAAAGCCCTGTGTAGGCAGACGCAAGGACCAGGGCTGGGCAGGAAGCAGGGCTGGATCCCAGGCCTGCCGTGCTGGCCTCACCTTTGAGATATGCTGAGACAAAGGTGACTGAGACTGAGTATGGCGCCTGTTATCCCAGCACTTGGGAGGCTGAAAACAGGAGGATCACTGTGAGTTCAATGTGCATAGTAAGACTGTAGACGCTGTACTAAATATATAAAAAATAAAATAAAATAATGGTTAGCACGTACTCAGCCCCATGTGCCAGCCACAATCTATGCAATTTGCATGCACTTATTTAACCCTCACCACTCCGTGAGGTAGATATTAATATTTCCCCACCCCCACCCCCACCCCCAGCACACACTTTGTGGTAACGGGGAATGAACCTGTAACTTCCGCACTGGGCTGCAACTCCTTTTTAGTTTTTACTTAGAGAAAGGACCTCCCTAAGTCACTAAGTTGCCTAGGCTGGCATCCTCCAGCTCCAGTCCCACACATCTTTCTCTAATCTTCTCGGAGTCAGGAGGCGTCTTCTCTCTCTCTCTCTCTCTCTCTCTCTCTCTCTCTCTCTCTCTTTCTCTCTCTCTCTCTCGGAGCCAGCCTGAGTTACAAACCCCAAGATCCTCTTGCTGTCTCCCCTTTTTCCGTAGTCACCTTTTTCTCTCCTTTTTTCCTGATAACCACCAGGGATTCCCCCACCTCTCCCATGGAATTCCTTTAGTTTTTGACCTTGGCCTGTTACCCTGGCTCTGCACCCACATCTGAGAAGAGGGTAGGAGAGAAACCACCAAGACTGGCCCAGTGAACATGCTGCTGACTCTTTTTCTTTTTTTTTTTTTTGCGGGACCGGGCTTCAGACTCATGACCTTGCACTTGCCAGGCAGGCACTTGTGCCACAAAGTTATCTCACCTATCTCTTGAAGGAGGAGGAGCCAAGAAAGGACAGGGAAGCGGCCCCACGCCGACCCCTGAGGGCAGGGGGGTCCCACACCGTGGCCCTCTGATCATGGTTGCTTCTGTGTATGCACTCGCTGAGGAGACCCTGGGCTGCGCCTCTGTTCCCAGGGACACAGCTCCCTGCTGCCATAGCCTGCAGCCTGCATGTTTGCCCCTATGGACCAGCAGGTTAGGCTCCCTGTTGGCAGCAATGCTTGTGATATACTTTAATTAATTAATTAATTAATTTGGCACTGGGTCTCTCTACACAGCTCAGACTGATATTGATCCTCTTGTCTCAGCCTCCCCCGCACTGGGATTATAAGCATGTGCCACCACACCGGGTTTCAGTAGCCAGCACTAGTGTTCCCAGGTTCCAGGGCCAGCACGGCATGAAGGGCCAGGGATCGAACCCTGGTCCTTGTGCTTGCCAGGCAGGTGCTTAGACCACCTGGCTCTCTCCGCAGTCCCTGTGATATAAATTATTACCAACTTCTTTTCAAATATTTCACTTTGCTTTCTCAGAATCCTGACCATGATGCCCCTGCTAACAGCAGGCCATTCTCCGCGCACTTGTGAGGGCCCCTGACCACCCTGGCTTCTATGGGAATGTCCAGCATGTGCATCTCCCTAGGCAGGAGCCCAGAAATGCTCAGGACCTCTGAGCAGTCGGCCGCTCCCAGCCTTGACAGAGGCCCAGGCCCAAAGCCATAGCGCCTCCTCTCCCGGTGATTCCCAAAGCTTTGGTAAAATGTGTTCACGCCTTTGCTGGTCTCCACTCCTCTGGCTTCTCGGGCCTGTCCGCAGGCCCTCACACCTTGCATTGACGCCTCCTGTCACCTTCACCCTCCTTAGCTCAAGCATCTTCGTGTTTTCCCTGATGACACTCAGCTCTGGTCTTTCCAAGATCTTGTGAGTCATACTGAAGTGACCTAGCTCTCGATCTGTCTCTCCCACCGCTGTCAGCTCCTGCAGAGCAGCGACTGCTCCCACCACAGATGCTCCCACCCAGCCGGGCAGCACCTGGCACGTGACAGCAGGAGCGAGTGGCGGAGGCGGGCGAGCGCCCAGCAACCGTTTCTCCATTGCATGCGGCACCACCTTACACACCTTTGCCTTCCGTGCAGCTCACAGGAAAATGCAGAGCCTTTCTTGCTGCCAGCCGTACAACTGCTGCCTGTTTTTCTCCTGCTCTGGGTTATTTTAGGAGATGAAACCTGAATATAGGGCCAGCCAGATAGCTCAGCGATCTAAGGCACCTGCTAAGGCAAGCTTAGGCAACTGCAGGGACCACGGTTTGATCCTGGGCACCACATGCTGTGCCAGCCCCACCCCCAGGGCAGGCTGAGCCAGCCATAAAAAAACAGAACAAAAAACCTTAATGTAAAAATCTAACTTTTTTTTTTTCTTTTTGAGACAGTGTCTTGCTATGCAGCTCATGCTGGACTTGAGCTCACTTTGTAGCCCAAGCTGGTCTATAACTCACAATGATCCTCCTGCCTCAGTCTCCTAAGTGCTGGGATTGTAGGCATGCACCACCACACCTGGCCAAAAAAACCTACCAAATTTTATCAGTGCTGTGTGTTGTCAAAAATTACAAAATAAACATGTCTGTGGGGTCTTTTTACTTCTCTAATAGCAAAGGGTGTGTGTGTGTGTGTGTGTATATATATATATATATATATATATATATATATATATCATATCAGATTGATACAAAATATGTCAAATCCCACATCCAGTTTCAAGGAAATATCATTAACGCTGAAAAATAATGATCTATCTGTAATGTAAATTTTTTTTTCTCTCTCTCTCTTATTTTATGTATTTGATACAGGGTCTTACAACTCAGACTTGTAGTGATCCTCCTGTTTTCAGCCTCCCCAGTGCTGGGATTAGAGGCATGCACCACCACACCCTGACTCGGTCCAGCTCAGTGTGCCCCAGGGGTGGGGCTGGCCCAGCATGCAGGAAGAGGAATCTAACCCAGGTCCCTGCACTTGCCAAAGCAGGTGCTTAGTCACCTGAGAATGTTGCATTCTTTTTTTTTTTTGTTTAATAGATTTAATTTTATTTTAGAGTAAAAATAGAAACAAAGATAGAAAAAACAGTAACAAGTAAGAGTGCACATAGTACAGAATTTCAGGACAAGAAAAATTTAACAGTGGTTGCATTACATATTTTCATCATCAAATCCGTTTAGATCAACAGATATAGGTATGTAAGACTGATCAAACAATTAAATATTAACATTTTTAATAAACATTAATTTTTAATTTTTTTAACTCTTCCAAATGCATTTTGAATTTTGTTGCATTCTTATAAAAGGCTAAATTCATGCATTGCTTTCATAACTAAAAATATTTTAAGCTACACTTAAAATAATGTGCACATACTATGCATGTAGAATGTCCCTGAGTGACTTTTTCCTGTGCAGCTCACACTGCAATCTTGTATGATCTTTCCTGTAATCTATCTAACATTTCCTGAAAGGTTGTTTATCAGTTAGCTTCTTGGTTTTAAGCTAAGGCGTCTGCTCGCCAGCTTTGGGTGCTTACTCTGCCTTTTTGCCTGCTCTTTGTTAAGCGAGGGGCCCTGTGGTGACCACCGAGTTCGCCTGCCTGGGCTGCATGCACCCTATCTCCACCGAGAGCCCAGAGCTGGAGCCCATCCTGACACACGCCATCGAGCACTTCAACAACGACACCCAGCATGCCTACCTCTTCGCTGTCGGAGAGGTGAAAAGAGCCCAAAGGCAGGTCTGTGCGTCTCACACCCACTTGTTATCTCTTTACGTTTAACACTGAAAACTAAACAATGGAGAGGCCGGAGGGCAGGCGTCCTCACTGCGCCCTGTCCCGTGCCACACTACCCTATAGTTCATATCTGCAATGTTTTATGCTTTTCTAAATGGAAGAATTCAGGTACTGCTTTTATAACGGGAGATACTTTAAGGAATTTTAAAAGAACGAGGCCTGATATCCTGCCCTTGAAATGTGCCTGAGAGATGGGTCTAAACCATCGGTGGGAGGGACGTGTAGTTTTGCTGGGCTGGCAGGGAGAAGCTCGCTTGCATCTCCTGTGAATAGTGCAGACAGCAAAGGGTTTCTTTCTTGGTCCAAGTGGATAGGGTAGGGCTGGGGATGTAGCGCGGCGCCACAGTGCCTGCCTGGCAAGTGCGAGGTCCTGAGTTTGATTCCTGGTGCCAAATGAAAGAAGACAAAAGTGAGTAGGGTAGTGCCTTCCAGAAAGGGCAGTGACAAGGCTGGACAGACTCTTCCTTTGAAGTATGAATTTAATGAACAAACGCCCACATGCACGATCTTCCTGGTGATGATGAAATGGAAAAGTCATTCTGGCTTTGGAGTTTTAAGAATGCTATCTATATAAGTCATCTTTTAGGAAGTCTTAAAAATGTGTTTCATCACCTTGCTATTATGAGCTAAGCATAGTTCCCAAATACTAAATTGTGTCAAGACAGTTGGATGACTGCCTGGGCACTCTCTAAATTAGGGTTCTCCTATCCTCAGGCGGGGGGTAGAAAGATAGATACCTAAGAATCTAGTTTTTTGGTGCCTTGATGCATCATGTTTTTCCTGCTGGCTGGCTGGATCCCTTGTATTTTAGCCTCTAATGAAAGACATGCTGGGTCAGTGACAGTCTCTGAATTCAGTGCTTGTCACTCGCCTGGATGCCAGATGCATGTGTTATTCAGTAATGTCCACTTACAGCCGTCAGAGGGGGGCCAGCCCACCACAGACAGGAGAAACCTCCCCAGCTGGTGTTCTGAGAACCTGAAAGATCACCCCAGCTCCTGCGTCTTCTCACATAGAAGAGCATTTTTATTTCACAAAGTTCAACAGTGTTTCCTTTCTGCAACCTAAAGGATATATTGCTAGTGATGAGTTAAGGAACGAGGGGGATTATGCTGTTCTTCATAGCACCATGGGTGATGCTTAGACCACCCTTTAAATATTCGGTCTGAAATTGTTGCAGGTGGTGAATGGATGGAACTACGATATTACCTATTCGATTGTCCAAACTAATTGTTCCAAGGAAAAATTTCAGCTCTTAAGTCCAGAGTGCAAGTCCCTTCCAAATGGCGTAAGTAGGCTTGAGTGTAATTGTGATGTGCTCTGTGTTGCGTTCATGGCGCTTACAGGTGAAGCAACTGTCAAGCGGGATGGCAAAGCCGATGCTAAAACTCAAGCGTCCCTCCACTCTCTGCTCACGCATTCACTCGCAGCCCACCTCGTGGCTTGCTCTTATGTGGCCGGCGGAAGAGTCTGGTCACCTTGCAATGAGCATCTGCAGCCGGTGGCAGGGGCTAAGGATGTTGTCACCCAGAAACGAGGCAGGTCCAAAAGGGAAAATAGCGCTTTACTTAAGCTGGTACCCAGCAGCGCACACCCAGCAAGATGGGACAGGGTGCGCGCCATGGCAAGAGAACAGTGGGTTTTTAAGCTTGCAAACCGCAAAAGGGGTGGGGTGGTGGGAGTACTACTTGGGAGGCCAGATATGGGCTACAGAGCTTAGGGCAAGGGAGAAGCAAGGGGAGCCCACTCCTAGACGGGGCAGATATGAGCTGCAGGGCTCAGGGCAAGGGAGAGGTGGGGGAAGTGCACTTCTGGAAGGAATCAGGGGCTACAGAGCTCATTTGGGGCTGTAAGGCGGTGGATAAGTACAAAGTTTTAGTTTAAGTTAAACATAGAATGGCAGTGCATACAGAACAAGATGGAGATGCTTTGGTTTAAGGTACAACAAGGGACAGCCAGAGACAAGTGATGAAATTGTCACGTTGTCCTTTGTGACCCCGCATGTCACACCACCTCTTCTTTCCCTGCGCTCCATGACCTTAGGCCGTGCTCTACCTGTGCGGGGCAGCTCCTAGCCTCCTCTTTTCCCCTTGCCTTCTACTCCTTCTTCTCCTGCCTTGTCTCTAACAAACACATTTCGAGTCTCTGTCCTTTTCTGGTTAGCGCGCCTCGTCAAATGCAGTGAGGCTTGTAGCGTCTCTCCAGGAAGCCCCAGGTTGGGGGTGTGAAGGTGAAAATAGCAGGGTGCTTTTCCTGGCTATCTGCACTTTAGTGAAGATTACCTCACCGGAGGAATCACTGCAGGTCTGTCATCCAGTGACGCTGCTTCTAAAATTCTAGAATATTCAGGGAGGATGGAACCTCTAGGCATAAGATGTACATTTTGGCATACCTGCTGTTGATCAGTTGGTTGGGTTTAGAAGTACTGGGGATTGAACCAGAGCCTCACACATGCTAGGCAAGTGCCCTACCCCTGGTCTGTATCCTTGGCCCTTTTAATCTGTTTATTTTGAAATAAGGTCTCACTTAGTGGCATAGGGTGGCATAGAACTTGGAATCTGCCTCAGCCTCCCAACCAGCTGGAATTCCAAGTGGGCACCACCAGGCCCAGGTAGTGCTGTTTCAATAGAAGAACACTGGAAATAAATTATGTATGTAATTTTAGGAAAGGGTTGGGTAAGCTACAGTATACCCATAGGGTAGAATATGTTCTATGAAGTTGTTAGTGACAAGGACAAATGGCTATGATATGTTAGGGAAAAAATAAGAGTACATTAATATTCAGCCTAATCTGTGAAAATATATAAAGTTAAGTAACTGAATGGATGGAACTTAAAACTACTTTGTTAAAACATCATCTTGATCAGGAGAGAAAGGATATATAAAACTCTGTTATTTCCAGTCTGTAGATGAAAAACTAGGTCATGAAGAGGAAAACAAATAACTTTGATTAACTAGTGTTAAACAAAAATACGGGTTTACTAAATAGGCTAATCCTCTTAACATGGGCCTCACTTTCTTTCTTTCTTTTTTTTGGCGGTGGCCTCACTTTCTTCTTGAAGGTTTCCCGAGTCTTGAGGAACTCGGCCTTGCAGACGATGGCTGGCTTTTTTTCCTCTTGCCAACATGTGTGAAAGGGGAAGCCAGTTACGAGGGCAAATAGTGTGGCGTTCTTTTGTAACTCAGATTTCAAAATGTTCTGTAGTATTAAGCAAAGTGTCCTCTTGTGTGATACTAAATAAACTTTTGAAAAAAAAAAAAGTAATTGTAAATAGAGCCAGGCATGTTGGCGCACGCCTGTAATCCCAGCACTTGGGAGACTGAGGCAGGAGGATCGGTGCAAGTTTGAGACCAGCCTGGGCTACAAAAGTGAGCTCAAGGCCAGCCTGAACTGCATAGCAAGATCCTGTCTCAAAAAAAAAAAAAAAAAATTGTAAACATACAACATACAAAGTGATGGAAAGCAGCCGGGCGTGGTGGCACACGCCTGTAATCCCAGCACTTGGGAGGCTGAGGCAGGAGGATTGGTGTGAGTTCGAGACCAGCCTGGGCTACAACAGTATGCTCAAGGCCAGCCTGAACTGCATAGTGAGACCCTGTCTCAAAAAGACAAAAAAAAAAAAAAAAAAAAGGGATGGAAAGCAAATATGCCAAAATGCAGACTATAACTAACATTCAGTTAAGTCTTAGGTGGTTTTTCCAATTTTTCCATTTTTTTGGAGATTCTTAATATTTTCACATTTTCTAATTAAGTATGCACTTATTTTATACTTGAAGAGAGAAAGGCCGGCCTAACAGCTCAGTGTATTAAGAAGCCTGCTTAGGCAGACTCAGTGATCTGGGTGTATGGTGCTGGCCCCGCCCCCAGGACACACTCAGAAGGTGATTGAGACTGGGCGTGGTGTCGTGTGCCTATAATCCCAGCTCTTTCCGGGGCTGAACATGGGTGGATAACTTCCAGTCTGACAGAGTGAGACCCTGTAGACCCTGTACTAAAAAATAAAAAAATCTTAAAAAGCAAAAAGGACATAACCAAAACAGTGAAAAGACAATCCACAGAATGAGCAAAAATGTTTGTAAAGCATATCTCTGAAAAGGGTTTAATGTGCAGAATAGGCATAGGACCCTTGCAACTTCATAGCAAAAAGATAATCAAATCAACTAAAAATAGGCAGAGGAACTCCAACAGACCTTTCCCTGGAAAGGCTATAAAACTTGGCACCCAGGACATGCCAAGATATTTGGCATCATTAGCCACTAGGAAAATGCAAATACAAACTGTAGTGTGATGCCATTTCATACCTAGAGGTGGCTGTCATGGAAAGAGGACAGACAACAGCTGGGAGAGGTCATAGAGGAACTGGAATCTTTTTTTAAATTAATTAATTAATTAATTTATTTATTTATTTGGCGGGACCAGGGTTTGAACTTATGACCTTGCACTTGCCAGGCAGGCACTTGTGCCATGGAGCTATCTCCCTAGCCCTGGAACTGGAACCTTTAAACATTGCTGAAAAGGTTGTGAAATGCTGCAGCCACTATGGGAAGGGTTTGGTAATTCCTCTAAAAGTTAATATGAAATGACATAAAACAGGGGCTGGGGAGATAGCTCAGCGGTCTAAGCACCTGCCTGGCAAGCGCAAGGACCAGAATAGATTTATTAGGGGAAAGAAAGCTCCTGTCTGAGACAGGGACAGGAGGGTGTCCAGAGTGGGTGGTCCCCAGGAAGCAGTCTCCTCCAGGGACTTTTATAGAAGAAAACCATGTGGTGAGGTGGGTCTAAGGTGGTGCAGAACATGGAAACTAACTTAGGTAGGCATGAGGTGGGACAAAACTATGGTCAACCAATAAGGTTATAAGCACCATTGCTCTTATAAAATTGGTTAAATCCAGGACCAAATGGGGAAGCAAGTCACGTAGCAAGTGGGCATGAATGTAGAACAGGACTTTCTCAGGTAGCTGTCCAGTAGGAGTCAGATGAATGATTCTCCTGGCTCCTTCAGGGTGATGGTCAGTCTCAGATGTCAATCTTCAAGGAGGTCAGCATTTGTTTGATCTTTGGTCTTTAGGTCTGGCCCACAGTGGGATCATCCATCCTTCCCACAGCTGCAAGATATCTTGTCTTCTGTATTATCTCCTTTGAAGGCCCAGCCCTGTCTTCCTGCTTATAATATTTTTATCTAACTCAGCAGCCTCAACAGTTCCACTTATATAAAATATCGAGAAAAGCAAATTCATACAGACAGAACAGAATTGACTTTATAAGAGGCCAGAAGACAGCAGGATGAGAATTTATGGCTAACTGGGCATAGACTTTCTGGTTCAAGTAGAGAAAACTTTTGAAAGGGCTGTTCAGATAGCTCAGTGGCCTGAAGTGCCTGCTTAGGCAGAAGCCAGGGTCGGGGTTCCATCCCGGGTGTGCCATGCCAGCCCCGCCCAGGGTGCACTGAGACAGCTATTGAGACTGGGCATGACGGTGCTCATCTGTAATCCCAGAGCTTGGGAGGCTGAAAACAGGAGGATCGTTATGATCAGACTCATAGTATCTGCCTATTTACAGCCTCCCAAGTGCTGGAATTACAGGTGTGTGCCACCATGTGACAGGCCTGGGCTGGCACGACAGGCCTGGGGATCGAACTCCTGGCCCCTGTGCCTGCTTGCAGTCGCTTTAATCCGCTGAGCTATTTGGTCAGCCCTAGAGGATCATTGTAAGTCAGATCTACCTAGTGAGACCCTGTAGATCCTGTACCAAATATATTAAAAAAAAAAAAAAAAAAAACCTTTTGAAAGTAGTTGTGATGATCACATGGCATTATTAATATCGTTAATGACACTGAATTTTACAATTTATAATGGTTAAAATAGAAAATTTATGTCAGATATAGGTTATATAGCTTCACATGTGATACAGAGATCGTAAAGCAAACAAAAGAGCTTTCTAGAATCATCTGTGCTAGCTGCTCTTCGTCAGTTTGAGTCAGGTCTGGCTATGGAAGCATTTCCTGTTTTCTGTTCGGCCAGCCGTGGTTGTGTAGAGCTATCGGTTATGTAGCATTTTAATCTTTCCATGTCTGGTTGTAAGGTTCAGTTTAATTATTTCTTTGCGACACCATAAAATTGTAGTCACCAAGCTAGCTGGGTTTTTGTACAATTTCTCCGAGACTCCAATTCTTTATAAAATAGGAAATGACATTCGCCCTACCTCACAGAGCTCTGGCAACACTCAAAGGAAATGAGATGTAAGGCAGGTGCTTTGCCCATAGTTGGTGGGGCTTGAGGCCCTGCTTTTCAAGTGCATTCCGTCAACTCAACAGAGCAGGCGTCCCCAGAAGCCTGCGAGGAAGCAGAATCCTGCCCAGCCCCCACCCCATTAGAATGCTCACGAGTGAGGTTCTCAGGAGATTCCAATTAAATGCCGCTATTCAAAGGGCCTTATAAGTAGTTCTCATCCCAAGAAGACTGTTACAATCATCTGGCCAGTTCTTCCCAGCCTTTTAAGATTTTTTAAACGTTGAGACAGGGTTTTGCTAAGTCACTAAACTGCTGAGCTAGATTCAAACTTGCAATCCCCTGCCTCAGCCTCCCGGAGTGCTGGGACTGCAGCACTGCAGTGGTGTAATGCGCAACACTACACCATGCCACCTGGCTAGTTTTATTTTTTTTTAAAGGATATTACAAAGCATATCCCCCCTGCTGAAAGAAAGGAACAGTGATTTAACTGGTCTCCAGGGTGTCACTGTACACAAAATGATCTCAAAGCTTCTCAGTGAATCAGATGTGCTAATAAAATTTAGAATTACTGGGCTGCCCCAGTACGCTCTTTCCAATTACAGTATTAGAAAAATAGCCTTTCCTACATCTTTAAAAAATAACATTTTTTACCAGGTGTAGTGGCATACAGTTAAAATCCCAGGACTGGGGAGGCTGTGGCAGGAAGGTCAGTGTGAGTTTGAGACCAGCCTGGGCTTTGTTACTTCGTTCCAGGCCAGTGTAAGCTACATGATGTGAACTGTCTCAAACAAATGACATTTATTATATGTGTGTTCCTTTATTGGAAATATGTTATTAAAAACTTCAAGATATGAATGGATGAAGGTGTGGTTTTCCAATTTAATGGAGTACTACTCTCCCATAAAAAAAGGATAAGCTTGGAACATTTCCAGATAAATGGATGCTTCTTGAGACCATATAGTTAGGTGAAATAAATGGGACACACACATGTAAATACCACATTGTTTCTCTGGTGGGAGAAACTGAGAGTGTAAATAAAGAACAAAATGGATAACAGGTATTGTGGGGGGACTGGGGTGATAGCTCAGCAGACTAAGCACCTGCTCAGGTAAGCGCAGGGACCGGGGTTCGATTCCCGGCACCACATGCCGCACCCCCAGGCACACTAAGCCAGCCACTGAGACCAGGCGTGGTGGCGCATGCCTGTAATCCCAGCCCTGGAGGCTGAAACAGGAGGCTCGCTAGGAGCCTGAGCCACATAGTGAGACCCTGCACCAAATAGATAATAATTAATAATTTTTAAAAAGATAACACGGACTGTGAAACAGGAAGAAAATGTTCAAGTGGGAAGGGAAATGGGGAGGGGAAAGAAGGAAAGGAAAAGAAAAAAAAATAGAAAAGAAGGAAACAAAGTTTTTGTAAATAAGGACAGGAAGAGGAGGTATAGGGAAGATGAGGAATCCAGGTGCATCCCACACGGGTACGAATGCCCTGTGATGACTGTGGTCATTGTGCATACCTAAAATGTACCAGTGAATTTAGTTCAAGGAAAAACTTCAAGATCATAAAAGACAGTAGGAAAGCATGATATTGGACCGCATAGCCAAGGACATCTTAGTGTCATTTTCCTCTTGTCCTTGGGCTGCAGCATAGAGAGAGTTTTAGACAATCTTCAGTGACTTTTTGTGTTTTGGTGGCTGTGATTTATTTGTGGTTCTTTTTCCTGGGGGAAACCGGGAATCGAACTCAGGACCTCACACTTGCCAGGCAGGTGCCATGCTGCTGAGCTTTGGCCTGGGTCCTACTTGTGATTAATTTGCATGCTCTATGTGTGTGCGTGTGTGTGTCTGTCTGTCTGTCTGTCTGTCTGTCTGTCTCCCTCTTTCCCTCCCCTTTCTCTTACATTGCAAAAGTCATTTAACTTTTTTTGGTGACCTATACCTAATAAAAAGCAATCAATCCTGGTTCCGCCAAAAAAAAAAAGAGAATCAAAATATTTGTGCAATACTCATGAAAGTATCATTTAAAAGCACTTGTATCACATAAAAGTCTTCTGTGATCTTATTTATTCTTTATCCATTTGCCTTCTTTTAGATTTATAGTTGACATTTAAAATTTTCCCATCATCACTATGTGTATTTGTCTTCATGTACCTAAGAATGTCTTCTTCGTGCCACCTCGCCTATAGCTTTAAGTATGGCACCTTCAATTTTACTTTATGTAATAATAACAACATTCTAGTTTGGGTTGCCTCATCTAACTTTGCTTATGCCTTATTTTACATTTAAATATCTTTTTATTGAAATATATGATCCTTGGGCCGGCCAAATAACTCAGAGGATTAAAGCACCTGCAAGCAGGCTCAGGGGCCAGGGATTCGATCCCCAGGCCTGCCATGCCGGTCCCACCCCGGGGGCATGCTGAGACGGCAATTGAGACTGGGCGTAGTGGTGCACGCCTGTAATCCCATCTCTTGGGACTGTAAATGGGCTGATCACTACAAGTCTGATCTAGTAGTGAGACCCTGAACACCCTGTAGACCCTTCCCTAAAATAATATATATATTATTATGCCACGTTTTTAACTTCTGCTTTTTCACCAGGACACTGGAGAATGCGTATATATATATATATATATATATATATATATATACACATATATATCTTAAAGCTATAGCAAATTAATTAATGAATTCATTTGGAACCAAACTGAAGACCTTGCTCTTGCCAGGCAGGTGCTATGCCTCTTAGCTATATCCCTGACCCTGATTCTATTTTTAACTTTAATTTGAAAGTCTTCTTCTTTTTTTCTTTTTTAAGACCTAGAAACCAAATCCAGGGCTTTGCTAATGCTGGGCGGGTATTCTGTCACTGTGCTACCACCCCAACCTATCTTTGCCCTTTGGAAAGGAAAGTTTATCTATTTATTTGTATTATTTCTATACTAGGTACTTCCTTGATGTCATTTCATGTTGTCTCTGTGTATGTGCATGGATTTGTTTTTGTTATTGGCAATGCTACAGTCAGCTCCAGTTGTGTTAGTTTTATTGGCTGTTTAAAGATTCTTGAGGGGGCTGGGGAGATAGTTCCGTGGCATAAGTGCCTGCCTGGCAAGTGCAAGTTAATGAGTTCGAGCCCAGGTCCAGGAAAAAAAAAAAAGAGAGAATGATTCTTGGGCCAGGTGGGGTGGCACATGCCTGTAATCCCAGAACTTGGGAGACTGAGGCAGGAGGATCAGTGCAAGTTCAAGACCAGCCTGGGCTACAAAAGTGAGCTCAAGGCCAGCCTAAACTGCAAAATGAGACCCTGTCTGAAGAAGATAAAGAAATAAAAATAAAGATTCTCAAAAACAGTTTTTAGGGCCGGTGAGATAGCTCAGCGGTCTAAAGTGCCTGTTTAGGTAAGCTTAGGCAACAGCAGGGACAGTGGTTCAATAAACAGCACTACATGCTGTGCCAGCCCCGCCCACTCCCAGGGCAGGCTGAGCAGGCCATAAATAAATAAAAACATAGATAAATATTTTAAAAAACGTTTTTAACTTCTGCTTTTTCACCAGGACACTGGAGAATGCGTAGGTAACGCGCTCGTGGGAGCTCAAGAGAAGCTGAACTCCTTCTCCCAGGACTGTAAGCTTTACCCAGGTGAGAGGTGACCCACAAGGCCTCGCGTCAGGGAGGCAGCGGCCCCGACCTCACAGATCAGCCGTGCCTTTGCTCCCGTGGGGGGAGGGGGGAGCAAGGCGGTAGGAAGGAAAACGGTGTTCTGCGTGGCTTTGGACCGGCCCGCGGGTCTCCCTTACCTGCATGCAGGCAGCTCTTAAATCTGGGGCTGGGAAGTGGAGAAAACTATCTCTTTTTCTGAACCATGCAGAAAACAATTTTTGTAACCCCTTCGCTTTTCTTCCATATTATAATGCAGGAAGAGGGAGGTCTTAAGAGCTGAGGATCAAATTAGCATTTCTTATAAAAGAAATGAAATGACTTTTTTTTTTTTGCGGGACCGGGGTTTGAATTCACGACCTTGCACTTGCCAGGCAGGTACTTGTGCCACGGAGCTATCTCCCTAGCCCCAAGAACTGGCTTTTGTCACACGTGGAGAACCAGCGTGCGCCTCCCATGAAGAGCCACGTGGCTGGTGCTGCGGGCTGCACACTTTTCCCCTTAGAGATGCATCCTTAAACTGAGCGTTGCTAGTTATGGTTCCCATCAAAGATGCAAATACAGAGAACCTAGCTATTGACTGAGTCCCCAGCACCCGCCGGGCCTTGCTTCCCTAAGCACACTGAGCTCTGCAGACGGTGAAGAGGAGAGACCCGAAGGGCAGGTGGCACGGCTGGCCGCCGGGGCGAGCCGGCACGTGGCTCAGGACGCGGGGTCGCGCGGGGCACAGGAGCTGGGCTCGGCTGCGTCTGCGCGCATGCGCACGATGGTTCACAGTCCGCTTCTTGCAGGGGTGGAGGTGGTGGAGCCACCCGTGCAGGTGTGCTTAGGCTGCCCGAGTCGACTCCCGGTGGATAGCCCCGATCTGCAGGAGCCGCTGGCTCACTCCATCAAGAAGCTGAACGCAGAGAGGAATGAAACCTTCTATTTCAAGCTTGAAACCGTGAAAAAGGCGACGGTCCAGGTCTGTAAATCAGGTCACCCGAGCAGGAACGCAGGAGTCAGTGTCCGCATCGCTCACTAACTCTGCTGGACTGCGGCTCTTGTTCGGAAGCCGGACAGCCGGCCTTGAGCTTCGGTAGACTCGAAGGCCAGATCCCAAGGAGGCAGCAGCTCGGCTGTGATCTCCGCCGCCTTTCTTGGCGCATTTCATTTTCTGTGTGTAAATGATGCCGTGAAGATCAAACGAGATACACTGGGCAAGCTACAGAGTTGCATAGCAAGCACCAGGTGCTGCGTTTTACTAAAATTCAGGGTTAGGAAAAGACTTTTGTTCTGTCTTTCTTTCATGATAAGATTCAGTTTCAGGGGCCGGAGAGATAGCTCAGCCATCAAAAGTGCCTGCTTAGGCAAGCTGAGGCAACCACAGGGACGATTCCCAGCAAAACATGCTGCACCAGCCCCACCCCCAGGGCAGGCTGAGCTGGCCATAACATACATACATGCATGCATGCATGCATACATACATACATGAAGTAAATGCTAAATAAGAGGATTAAGGAATTTGGTACAAAATGCTTAATAGAAGACAATGTCGTGCAGCGATTAAAACTATGGTTAGACATTGGAGTAGTTTTTAATATTAAAAAAAGTAAGAGACAATAGAAAATCCAAATATTTTTCCTACTTGTATAATTTAATCTGCACCACCGTGGGTGTTTGTTTGTTTGTTTTGGGACAGGGTCTTGCTAGGCAGTTCATACTGGTCTAGAACTCACTGGTCTTGAACCCAAGGCGATCCTCCTGCCTCAGCCCCCAGAGTGTGGGGATCATAGGCGTGCACCACCCCACATCCAGCTCACACAATTTCTGAGGCAGTGGTAGCTCAGTGTTTCACTGATTCAAGATTTGGCAGGAAAACAAGGTGTATTTAAGCTTCTCTTCCTACCTCTTTGATGCTAGTACAACTTGGATTGTATTACAATTACTAGCACATTTGCAGCTGTTGAACAGTACAATTCAGAAAAAATACATCCTGCTTTTCTTCCATTGAGAAAACAAAACTGGGCAAACCGGCAGCCAAGTATTTTAAATATAAACATGAATTGAAATTTTCGTATGGCATGTTTCTATTTTTTGGGGCTGTAAGTCTACACATTAATTAGTGTATACATAAAACCATCAGGATTCTCCCTTAACAATAGAGGAAAAGAATACAATCTTCAAAAAAAAGGTAAAAGATTTATACAATCTTAAGAGAACCCAGAGTATTGAGAATATGATTTATTATGCAAATATTTATTAAGCACTTACTTTATGCTGATTAATGTTCCAGATAGTGTCTGGGGAGAAGTTTTTCATTGAGTTCACAACAATCGAAACCACGTGTTCCAAAGAAAGCCATGAGGAATTAACGGAAAGCTGCCAGGCCAAAAGTCCCGGGGTGAGTCTCGGTGCACGGGTCTACTTTTTTCCCACTAGAAACCTCTTTTATATTTTAAAGGATTGCTTGTTGAAGCATCTCAAGAGTAACACTGGTCTCTCTTTCGGCTCCTGTTCCCATGAATAGCAACGTCTAACCTGCACTGCCAATGTCTATGTGATATCTTGGGAGAAAAAGATCTACCCTACAGTCAACTGTGAGACGCTAGGAACGGTAGGACACTCGTTACAGGGGTCTATTCTGCTCCTCTGGAAAACGGGGTGGAAGGTGCTGTGACTGAATGAAATGGGGAAGGGACTATCTATCTATTTATTTATTTATTTATTTATTTATTTATTTATTTATTTTTGCGGGATGAGAGTTCGAACTCATGACCTTGCACTTGCTGGGCAGGCACTTGTGCCACGGAGCTATCTCCCTGGCTCCGGGTCTATCTTTTTAAAGTGGGGAGAATGGGCTGGTGAGATAGCTCAGGGGTCTAAAGCATCTACTTTGACAATCACAGGGACCGCAGTTTGATCCGTGGCACCACTTGCTGTGCCAGCCCCACCCCCAGGGCAGGCTGAGCAAGCCATAACATAAATAAAATTTAAAAAAATAAAATAAAAGGCATTATTAAAAAAATAAAAAATAAGTTATAGTGCAGAGTATTGAACCCAGGGCCTCACATGAGAAACCGCACTATACCCCCGCGGAACAGCCTGCGTCCCCCATCGCTTCTTTTTTGGTAAGAAAGGAAAGCAGCGGTTCTCGGCTCTCCTCTCCACTCTCCTTCACGCAGTGTCCCCGGCACTCTGTGGGCTGCTCGCAGGCTGCAGTGCCTGCCGGGAGGCGCTCCCACGCTCCCCTCGCTTCCGCTTCCGTGGTGAGCCCAGGGCAGGTACAGCTCTCCGCCTTGCTGGTGCTCACCGCAGAGTTGTGTAAGAAAGGCTCAGCCTGCATTTACCTAGCCATAGTCTGCATTTTTAAAAGATCCTTAAGGTCATACACATGTTCAGGTCTGAGCAGCACCCACTTGCGCCAATTTTTTAAGTTTTAAAAGACCCCCCGGGAGTTAAGTAGCACTTTCTCCACTGTCAAAGATGAGGCACTGACGTTAGACCTCAAAATTTCAGAGTAAATGGCAGTGCTATTAAGCACTTTATCTGTCCTAGGCAGCACACAGAAAGCTTTGCGTTTCCCACTCATCCTTATAACTCGATGAGGCAGGTACTGGTGTTAATCTTTTTTTTTTTTTCTTCTCTCTTTGACACAGGGTCTCACTATACAGTTCAAGCTGGCCTTGAGCTCACTTTTGTAGCCCAGGTTGGTCTCGAACTCACATCGATCCCCCAGCCTCAGCCTCCCAAGGGCTGGGATTAGAGGTGTGCACCACCACGCCCTGCCTGGTGTTAATCTTATTTTGCAGAAAAGTGAAGCTAATAGTGCTCTGAAGAAAATGTAGCTCACATCAGAGCTCAGTTTCTTAATCTTTTTTTTTTTTTTTTGTCTTTTTGAGACAGAGTCTCGCTATGCAGTTCAAGCTGGCCTAGAGCTCACTTTTGTAGCCCAGGCTGGTCTTGAACTCACACCGATTCTCCTGCCTCAGCCTCCTGTCTTACTTTTTACTTGTTGCTGGGCCAAATACCAAACACTCAAAATGAAGGAAGGAAAGGTGTATTTAGCTCACAGTTATTGGAGGTTTCAGTCCATATTCTGCTGGCCCAAGGCTGAGTGGAACAGGGCAGAGAGCATCCAGTTCACGGCGGTGGAACAGCAGCAATCACGACAGAGGCAAGAGACCAACCAGGGCGCAGAGAGCAATAGCAACGTCTGTCTCTCTGCCTCTGTTTATATTACATTCAGACTCTCTGCCTCAGCCTACCTCCCTTAGGCTACACCCATAATCCCAGCAGTACTCAGACCTATAATTCCATCAGTACTAAAGGAGTACATAATCCCAGTGGATCATGGATCAAATGTCAAACTCTAGGAGACCCTGCCCCATGATTGCATGAGGCTTTGCAGGACAACTAGACATAAACCATAACACCTCCCAAGTCCTGGGATTACAGGTGTGCACCATCATGCGTGGCTTCAGCTTCTTAATCTTTTTTTTTTTTTGGTCTTTTTGAGACAGGGTCTCACCATGCAGTTCAGGCTGGCCTTGAGCTCACTTTTGTAGCCCAGGCTGGTCTCGAACTCACACCGATCCTCCTGCCTCAGCTTCCCAAGTGCTGGGTTTACAGGCATGTGCCACTTTTAATCGTAATATGGGTTACTAGAAGAGTCTGGCTTAACTCCAGAGCCCATATTGCTTGACTACTGAGCACTGTCTTCCAACTATTATGTTCTCATAGGTAATAATTCACAAATTATTCATAACGTTAGCACTAGCTGTCTCTTCTCCCCTTTTCTGGCTTAGGTTCTTGTCTGTAGGTAGATAATTTAATTCAACATTACACAAAGGTTGCATGTCCAGTTCAGGAACATGTCCTAATGTGTTTCAGCCCAACAAAGTGATCATGCATATGAGCTCCCGATACATTTCATTCATAAGGACACTGATGGCTTCTTGGGATCAAGGTGATGATGATAATGGGAATAGAAATAGTGTCAGTTAGTACATAGTATGCCACAGACACACGCATACGCTTAGGAGCTATGTACAGTACCATTTAGGCAGTTTGCTCAGTTTTCCCAGATTCAGACAAAACTCTCTGGCTTATTTTACAGTATGCTTAAGAACAACAGTCAGGGGCTGGTGAGGTAACTCAGTGGTCTAAAGCGCCTGCTTAGGCAAGCTTAAGCAACCACAGGGACCTCAGTTCGATCCCCGATACCACATGCTGCGTAAGCCCTATCCCCAGGGCAGACTGAGCTGACCATAATATATATCTTGGGGTTTTCTTTCTTTCTTTCTTTCTTTCTTTCTTTCTTTTTTTTTTTTTTTTTTTTTTTTTTTTTTTTTTTTTTTTTTTTTTTTTTTTTTTTTTTTTTTTTTTTTTTTTTTTTTTTTTTTTTTTTTTTTTTTTT